>CAWWDR010000835.1:0-19206 GCA_963942565.1 Maea johnstoni | reverse complement strand
ATATTGGATTTCTCGATGAGTGCGCCCTCTTTTGGCCACTTGTAAAACCAATAAGCCGGAAGGACTAGTGTCGCCATATTCCATGTAAGAGGTACTCGTGTCTTTTTAGAAGCCACGTACTACTTAGAAACCGGCGGTCGAGGAGGTGTACGGTTAATCAGACATGGCGTCCAGGGCAGGTGCTTGGACTGCAGGAACGGATGGAAAGGATTTCCTTTTTAGAGAGAGAGTTGCATCCCACTACACATCCAGGTAAAATAAACCCCTGTGCCTGTCACATACGTAGAGATTCATGTGTTGACTTGAGTGTCACTGCCACTGGCACTGTGTGTACATTGGGGGGGGGGGGGGGGGGGGGGGGGGGGGGGGGTTAGATGTCCAAGCAATGACTTCTAAACAATTGGGGCAAGGCAGCTATGTCAGATGAAGTTTGTTCACCTCTGGGGGGTATATCCAAGGAAGATATCCCCCCCCCCCAAAAAAAAAATGATAATAATAATAATAATTTTGTCAGTCCCCAGTAAATTGGGGTTGACAAGTACCTATAAGACTATATATGAAGGAGAAGAAGGAATGAAAAAAAAATCTTCAAAATGAAAACGTTCAAATTTCACCTTTCCCTAAGTTAATTTTGGCTAGAGAAATCAAAATTGTGATAATTGTATTTGCAGAAAGCTTGAATTTTAGTGTTAGAATTATGTTAGAAATTTTACTCCAGAGAGGTAAAATTTCCTAGTTAGTAGTAATTTATCACATGTGGGCTGTGGGTTGTGGAATCTCCTAGGAAAATACCTCCCAGGGGATACAATTTTCTCTAGATAGAGAATAATTGCAGAATATCCCTGGGGAAGATTTTCAGGGTGGGCTGAATATTTTCTAGGAAATGCTCCTAGTGATTATACATGTATATGATAATTGGCTCCTTACTGCAACTTCCTGGTATCTATCTCTCTGGTGATACGAAATAGAAATTGCCATGTCAATGCTATTTAATATATACCAGACCTCTTGAAGTTTTCCATCATGCAAATAGCCACTTGCGTTGAAGTTTTAATCATGGTATATCACAGCATGCAGATATGTACTAAGTCCCCTTGTTTGGTTTTTGTGAAAAATGCCTCAGAAATATTTAGTGTAAGGACATATTTTTGAATTTTATGTATGGTTTCCATGACAATGAGTATGGATCGATGGTCAATTGGAATTGAACACAGGGGTGTCCAACTTTCACATCCTCAAAGGCTTCAGAATAAGGCCTAATAAAAAGATGTTAATATCCTATTAATACCCTACCAACCCTAATTATTTGCTCCTACCCTAATCTTTTATTGCCCAAAATATATATATATTTTTAAAAGCAAGGTAAAAATTTGTAATTGCATCTTATTCCATGCATGACATACAAAATAAATTGAAATAAGAAAGAAGAAAACATCAACTGTCAGCATATAATATTTTAATTACTAGTTTGAAGTGGATCTACTTACCCCACTACTTTAGATGCTGCTATTTTGCTTTACATTTACATCTAATGCAGCATGGAGGAGAGAAAAAATGATGAAATAAAATAAATTCCCTACCTACCTACCCTATTTTTTCGAGCACGCAATAGGAAACAAACATTTTTTGTTTGGGCCTAAGCAACAGGCCAATAAGTTCACATAGCTAATTCTCAGAAAGCATAGCATGTAGAACCTTTGAGATAAGTCCTATATCTTTTATAAGATCGGCTGTATGGGTAGGGTCCCGGTGTACCCAGGGGGAATATTTCCTAGCTAAATTTCCCGGGGAGGGTACAAATTCCTAGGAAAATTGCCCCCCGGGGGTACAAATTCCAAAAGATCACATATTGGTCCCGCACTGCGTCCAGGAAAATCAAAGAATAACATCAAAGGTAGACAGTAATTAAACTCCATAAACAGCTTACACTCATAATTACAACTATATACACCAAGAAGTCCATTTATAGTTTATTTGCTTTTTATTTATAACATTTAACAAATTTTCTATTTTTTGACAGACTCCAAAACTCAATACAAAAGATAACACAAGTTCAAATCTTGCATCATTACAGGTTTATTATTTTTGCTGTTGTATCAGGAGAAAAGGCCTACTTACATCAATGTTGTAAACAGTACTTATTGGGACACATCAGTGACATCACTAAAATTCTAGTTTCTATTACTTGGCCCAATCAAAAATTTCACCTTGGGAGGAGGGGTGGGGGGGGGGAATATTTCCTAGGAAAAATACCCCCCCACCTGGCAAATCTGCCCCTATTACACCGGCTCAGTCCCTGGTTACAAGTATACTGGGCATACTACTCAACTAATTTGTCTATCAAAAAAGAAGCAGTTATAATTCTGATGTTTTAAGCTCACTTGCCCGACATGAACAATATAATAGTGTTTGTAAAAACTAGTAAAATAAGTGCTAAGTAGTTCCGACAAAGTCTCTTTTGCAGGCCTGGATGACTGTTATGCAAAGATGGTTTATAATGACAGACAAGCTAACAATAGAAACTTTTCAGGGCTGTTGTTAAGTGTTGACTTAGTTGTTCTTTATTACCATCCATCTCCTGCATATTAGTTTCAAAGTTTTGCTAGCTATTACAAAGTCGACCATATTGAATGCCATGCACAAGTCTGTGTCGTACGGTATACAACAAAATGAGAGCACTTTAGTTGACGTATGGAAAAATCATGGGGTACCCGATATGTCTGTGGGAATCACAACTGTTATTTCTATTCCTCCTGAAGTGCAGGACATGTCAAGGTCAGTCTATTCTTGGTCAGAAACTGAAAATATATTTTATAATTTTCCAATGTCAATTTATGATGTCATGAATGATGACCCATGAGGCAGTGACCTGTGGAGTGTGGCTAAAGATCAGTTCCAAAATACATGTAATCATAATCATAGATGTCAAAAAAGTGCCGCCACAGTGAAAAACAAGTGACACTTGTTGGCAGAAAATAGATCCGTATTGACTCTTTAGTGTCATACCTCCTATGAAAGGTTTGTTTGTCAGACATAAATACTGCTTGGTAAAAAAAGTTTTTTATCATCAATATCCTCATATCTAAATGGACCCACACAGGGCTCGAAATTAAGATTTTTTCCAGGGAGCCCAATTGCATCTTCAAAAGCTACTTAGAAGTGTTGTGTATAGAAACCAGTACATTTTTGGGCTCCCTACTATCAAGCACTGCCACATGTACTTGAATATGTACATGCTTTTAAACCACATATTATACACAACTTTTATTATTGTTAGTATTATTATTATCATTATCATTTTTATTATTATTATTATTATTATTATTATTATTATTGTCATTACTATTGTCATTATTATTATTATTATTATTATTATTATTATTATTATTATTATTATTATTATTATTGTTATTTTTATTTATTATTATTATTATTATTGAGGAAAAGTTTTCAATATATTAGTGACTGCCTTTGGAAATTTCATTTTAAGTAACTCTGAGATATGAATTATTAACTGTTTTTCATCTGAATTTATAAATGGATTTTTTTTTAATCATTTCATATTTCAGTCAACTGTATTATAGTGTAAGGAGATTTTACATTGTTGATGGTGCATGATAACAAGTTCCATAATGATATTGATAAATCATTTTGCACAACCAGGATATGTTGTAAAGTCATTTGAGTGAAATAGACCAATTTAGTTACCACATTCCTCACCAGATGTCTCTCATACCCACCCGGATGGCAGTGGACATTGGATGTTTGGAGCTGGATTTAACATCTCACTTTTGATCGTGATAGAAAGCCTCAGAGGGATGAGCCTTTTAATAGCCTTACTGGATTAGAAAACTCTTGACCAGGGTCTTAGCCAGGATTTTTAAAATGCCAGTCAAAAACAGCAATAACAAAATATCTGGCAGTCTAGATTTAGCAACTCAGCATCTTAAAATTCTCAGGCCAACTACATTCAATAATCTATAGTGGCAATTTACACTCCAGTCTCCAGCTATGTCTTAGAAGATGGTTTGTTTTATTGAAAGATGTGGTAATTAGTTCAAAATAGTAAAAAGAGAAAATTCTTCATATAATTTTTTGCCTGTCAAAAGAGTTTCAGGAAACTTCCTGTCCACAAGACAGGCTTGAGTCCGCTGGACGGGTCCTGGCTAACTGCCCTTGACTTGTGAACATATTTTCCTCATTCCATTTCATTCTAATCTACTGATTTGGAAAATCTTGAACAAAGCCTAATGGGAACACATTTTGGGCCCAAGGTCATGTTTACATCTGATCTTATTGATGACACAATATATTTTGTATATATCATCACAAACAACAAGAAAAATGTTTGTTGACATACAATTTGAAAAGCAAGGGATTTTGAACATGTTATATTTTAGAATTTAGTGACTGTGCTCCCGCAATGTGCTCACGTAATCCTTTGCCATGCACTTAGAGCAAGTATAGCACATAGTGAAGTTGTTAACTAATGGCATTCTTGCTTGTCAGTGGTTAACTGATGGCTGCTGATGAGTACTGGCCATTGATTGAGGAAGTATGCAGTGCTTCTAGCTAATCAGCTGTAATACTAACAGACTGATGTGTTGTGTGTTATGTGCTTGTCCAGTTGGCAATGTTTGGCTTTCAAATAACGAGGTCCATTTGGCCAGATCTTCTAGAATTGTCAGACTAAGTCTCCTCATTGACAAGTTATTCATAGACATCTGATTGTGTATATCGATTACAAATGGTGTAGGCTATCCACCCGCCTTCAGGTAATGCTTACAAGCCATACTTCTGCTATGTGTTACATAAGAGTTCTGGTCCCTTTATAAATCCTAACTAGAACCTCATCGATCCACATACATATTTAGGGTAATATTTGGCCTCCAGGGCTTCGTTTACACTTATACTGTAGTCAGTGCTTGTCAGTGGTTAACTGATGGCTGCTGATGAGTACTGGCCATTGATTGAGGAAGTATGCAGTGCTTCTAGCTAATCAGCTGTAATACTAACAGACTGATGTGTTGTGTGTTATGTGCTTGTCCAGTTGGCAATGTTTGGCTTTCAAATAACGAGGTCCATTTGGCCAGATCTTCTAGAATTGTCAGACTAAGTCTCCTCATTGACAAGTTATTCATAGACATCTGATTGTGTATATCGATTACAAATGGTGTAGGCTATCCACCCGCCTTCAGGTAATGCTTACAAGCCATACTTCTGCTATGTGTTACATAAGAGTTCTGGTCCCTTTATAAATCCTAACTAGAACCTCATCGATCCACATACATATTTAGGGTAATATTTGGCCTCCAGGGCTTCGTTTACACTTATACTGTAGTCAGTCTAGAGGAAATGTACGCAAGTTGGTACTTTTCATCATCGTGGCTTATCAGCACTCAACAATTGGTGGTGTGTTCAAGAAAAGAACTTTGTGGGCTGAATTAAGAGCTTTGTGGATTGTGATAATACTTATGTGAGGATTATGCGGTGATGGGGTTGAATGTATCAATTGGTGTTTACTATGATGATGAAGCTGTTATGATCATGATGATAATGGTTAGGGTCTTAGTCAGGATTTAGAAACTGGGTGCCTAAAATTGTCCATTGTAAAATTTTGGGGCATCCTATTTTTCAAGGGGGACCACAATGTGATCAGATTGCAACCTGAAACGTGCATGTATTCCTATTAGAACTATTCCTATTGCACTGATATAGCTGATGATGTTATTGTTGATGATGGTGTTGATGAGGATATGAATGAGGAGGATGATGATGATGATCAGGATAATTGTCATGATGATGAAAAGAAGCCAATAGAGTTACGGTCTCATTGTGTTGTTGACATTCTATGGCATTACTGCTGCTGCTGTCCCAGCCCAGCAGCACCACATCAGCCTGTCTATGTGGTGCTGGCCGCTCTCTCTATGTGGTGGTGCTGCAGCACAGGCCAGCAGCACTTCCAAGCTCTGGAGTCCTGCTGCTGTGGCTGCTGATCAGTGAGCGCTTGAAATAGCAGCACATGTTGCATGAGCTTCTCCTTCTATGTGACCTACATCAGGGAGGCTTTTGCTGCTGCTGCCGCTGCTGCTGCCACCGCCGCCAACGTAACCACACCAAGCCACCGCCAACTCTCCATGCCACCTACCACCAATGGCCAGCCACACCTTGGACTACTTCACCATCATCAAAGCACGTGATGCCGCCAAGTAGGTATCTCCTCACACACCTGTGTAGTAGCTCAAGCAGGGGACTGAGTGTCCCTATCTCCAGCGGAGAGAGGACCACTCTCTGGGCTGGGGCTCAGCTGAGGCGGGCGGGTGGGTGCCATCAGAGTAGAGGGCAGTGAGGGAACATGTTCCCTTGTGACATTGGCTAGCTCCCTGTGCACTGCTGGGGCATCTTTCTATAGATACCGTGTGTATGTTATCCAACAGCCTAGCATCTCTCTCAGTGGAGGGGGTGGGGTCGCTGCTGCTTATGAAGGCAGATTTCGGTTTGTCAGCATTCAGCATGAATGAGTATCTTCATAGCTTTGCCAGGGTCCATTGCTCTGTCTTCCCTTTGGCTTTCACTGATACTTAATTTACATGTTGTCAATAATCTGTATGTTTTGAATGAAATGCAGTTTAGAACCAGATACTGCTTAGAGTATAGGTATATAGACTATATACAGTATATATGGGTCCATGGGTCCAATATATATGACTAGGAATGATAAATGGAAAGTTCCTGACAAATTAACCCACAGTTATGTTTAGGTTTATCCATGAGTAAACAATTAAGTTGTGAAGTGTATGCACTTGCAGTACCAAACACATTTTTATTACAGAAAACATTGCCTTTCATATAAACTCATACATTATACATGTGTATTCCAGGAGGGTTTGCAATATTTAGCACAGATAGAGAGTAATATTGGCCTTAGTATAAATAATTAAATGTTGCGCCACTGATCCAACCAAACATATTGAATCAATATTTATAGTGGATACTACCGCAGCCCTTATTATGAGGAAGAGTGAAAATCTCCCGCAAGTAACACATGATTTATGTTTGTTTGAGCGGGAAGAATTCTAGATAGAGCAACATATTTCTTTATTGAAGTATGCATGCTTGAAAAATTGTCTATGTAGAACATGACATCTTCACAATTTTTTTTATCAAAGGTCACTGAGGCTATCGGTGTTGGTCTTAAATTGGTGATGACTGTTAAATATGAGTTTACTCCCATAAGTCATGTATTGATATCCTAGTTTGTACAGTTTCCATTAACCCCTTTGTCCTTATTTCTATATCAAAGTTACCAATTTTCTTTGATATTGTCCTGAAAAGGATCAACCAACACCCAAACAAACATCAAATTGTAAAATGTGCATTTCATCATCCTCATCATCTGACATCACTGCATCCTCCTCATCATCATCACCATTATAATTAATATCCTCCTCTTCCTCATCATCATGGTCATCATCATCATCATTATCAATATTAATATCATTATCATTATTAATATCATTATCAATATCATTATCAATATCATTGCCATCCCATCATCACAATATCAAGTTTGATGATAATAATATGGGAAATGATAATACCTTAAGTTATGAACTAGATGAAGGTATAGAACTGTGCTGTATACCTCTAACCTCTATAGCAGGAGGTGGAGAGAATGTGTAGTACCCAGTGAGACCCTGACCTTTAGGTCTTTAGGCTGAGATAGGGTGAACACACAGATGCTCATATATTTTCCCCTCTGGTGCTGACAGTGCAGGTTAGCATCTTCTACTCTGCATGCTGTCCATGGTGTGTACCCTGAAATATTCAGTGTAACCACATTTAATGTAACTATATTTAACAGCAATTTTATAATTCAGAATTTTGATTATTATCACGTTTCTGCCCTATTTAGGCTTATTCATGACTAGCCAGTTGTAAGTGATGAAGGAAACTGGAGTATGTAGCTGAGCAGTTTTAGAAACATCTATACTTCATAATCATTAGCAAATCAGCCTTGTGAAAATGAGATGATGTGACACTATATTACAAATGCACAGCAGTAAGGTTTTTGGGATCACCTAATGATACAATTGCTCCAAACTGTATTGTTTAAAAGGTTCAAACAGACAGTACTCTCATAACAGTCAACTGTTCTGATGATATCTCTCCGAGGAAGCCTCCGCCGGCATGCTATTTAAGAGGAGACGTTTATCAGGAACCATCCCACAACATTCCATATCAATATTGAGAAGTCAAGAAATGGTGAATAAGTTAACATTTCGGTGAAATTGATGCAGCATATGTTTATTGCTGCCACCTTTTAAGCCAGTTGTGAAACAAGAATTGTAGTGTTCATGCTGTCCTATCTGATCTCCTCTTCCATAGTAGAATAAGAAATGTGAACATCTCACAGCAGGGCTCGACGGTCCCCAGAAGGACCAGGTGGGCTGGCGGGGCTACCTGAGCCCGAAATCAGGTAGTCCCGCCAGCATTTTAGGTAGCCCCGTCATTTATTCCAAAAAGGCAAAAAGGTTATTTTATTTTAAGGGATGCTATATTTTTCTTAATTTCGCTACCATTTTAGTGGGGAATTTCCCCAGGATTCAGGTAGTCCAGCGGGACTACCTGAATCCAACTTTAGGTAGCCCGGTAGGGCTGTCTTTGGAAATCAGATCTCCCGGGAGATGGGACTATGCTATTTGTCGAGCCCTGCACAGTTCAGTCAATGAAATCAGGGCCAACAGGGGTGTCTTCAACCAATAGAAATGAGGCCATTTTAAGCCTAGATTCAGATCAAATTGGAAAGTTTTCATTAATTAATCCGTGATGATGTTACAGACAATAAGGTTTAAGTTTTCATATTCATTTAGTGCTTTTTTATGCATCATCACCTATTTATTATCACCGTAGCTCTGATATTTCAAGACTATGGGTGTTCTATTGAGGTTTTCCATATGTTTTGCAGTTACCATATCCAGACCATGACTCAGTATTGATGTATGTAGGCTATCATGTGATACCTCACATGCTCCCTATACTTCCTGAAATCAAGGCTTGAAATCCAGAATGCTGGGAATTCAGCACTCTTTAAATACAGCAACTTCTATATAGGTCCTTATGTAGAAACTTTCTATGGGCCTGTTCTTGTAAACCCACCTTGAACAAACTCTATTGCCGTAAATAGAGGGAAGCTCTATTTATTGGAACAGTGAACTCTTTTACAAGGCCAGAATGTGCATATTTGCTCCGCCTACTGGTATTTGCACAAAAGTCATTTAGGCAAGTGATTACATAGCAACTCTGTCACCCTATGTAGAGGAAAGCTAGACTATTGGAACAGTGAGTTCTTTTAACAAACTGTGCATATTTGCTTTGAACACTGACTTGTATCTTAAAACAAGTCACTGAGGCTTAAGGTTAGATTTACAGATCTTTTAATAAACCCTTTTTTCAATCCTGTGT
Organism: Maea johnstoni; assembly: GCA_963942565.1. Taxonomy (NCBI): domain Eukaryota; kingdom Metazoa; phylum Annelida; class Polychaeta; order Spionida; family Magelonidae; genus Maea; species Maea johnstoni. The sequence continues at coordinate 9,741 of CAWWDR010000835.1, read as the reverse complement.
TAAATGCCTTTATCAGTGATCTACTCTTAGTTGACTCCAGTTTTAACCCCAGACTGGAGCCACCAAAGCTGCTGTATATGTTTTATTCATTATAAATATGATAATGGGTATAGACCTATAGTCATTGCAATCATTTCCTGCTGTGTTCACTGGTGGCCAAATTATTCATATAGAGAAGGACTAATGCTTTCTAAATGCAAGCTCTGAAGCACACCAAACATTATAATATATCCAGTAGTATCTAATCACCTCTCATCTAGTCTGACAATTTCACTTGTAGTTTCTTTCAATGTTTATAATAGTACCTATCACTGTGTTACTCACTGTCAGTTCTATTTAAAAGAAAAGATCTAAGCAATTGAACCATAGAAAGCGATGGTGCATGTATTTTCCTTTCTGAGTTCCTCCAGCAAAACCGAAAGTTGGCAAAACATGATACCCCAAATAAAGCTCTTTTGACTGCCACTTTCCTTTTCCTAGAACAATGTTTCATTATTTCCTCAAGGAAAGTGGAGGTAAGGTAGAAAGGAGCTGCAGCATGGAGATCAAACAAAACCTTCTAAAACATTGGAGGTTCTTTTATTTATAGTATCTGTGCTCCCTTCCATCTGCAGAGATAAGTAGCGTAGTAGGTATGTGTAGAGTATGCAATTGCCAGCCTACTGCTGGTGCTGGTTCCCCAGGCAGCTCTCACTCGGCTATGAATAGAGAGCAGAGGCTAGCTCGTTATTCTATCATCCCCATCCTGTTGGGGTGCATCTCAGAATATCATTAGTATCACCACATTGCCACAGTGTGCATCTCAGAATATCATTAGTATCACCACAGTGCGCATCTCAGAATATCATTAGTATTACCGCATTACATGTATACATGTGCATCTCAGCAGATGTACCACAGTGTACATCTCAGAATGTCATAAGTATTACCACATTGCCACAGTGTCAGAAGATTGCCAATATTACCACTTCACCACAGTGTGCATCTCAGGATATCATTTTTATCACCATGAAAATTGCCAATATTACATCACCACAGTGTCAGAATATAGTAATACCACAGTGGTGGTATGAATGAGCAGTTAAGCATTACTTCCTGTTTTCCTCTATCAGTGGGGCTATTTATCTCAGCAGTGGGCATCTACTGGAATATTTTAGTTCTGGAGTATGATTGCTGTCTTCTCAGTCCTGACTCTGGCACTGTTAAATGCATTGATAGGTATCTTACTGTTATCCTCTAAACATATGACACCACAACGCTTATTAGGCATCATATGAGGTAATTATATTTTCTTGAAGTTTTATCTGATGGTGGTAAGAGGAATTACTCCTCTCTAGTAGAAGGTTAGCATACATGTTCTTATCCTTTTGAAATGAATAAAATCCCATTTGTAAGAAAAGGATTCACACAATTTGTCTCTAGCATGTGTCCAAGATGCTGGTAACAAGGCTCAAATCTTGAGCAGGCCTCAACGCTAACTCAAAATGATACTGGCCCTGTAGGACCAGTAACACCTAGCATCTGCTGGTCCTGCAAAACTTTTACTGGTCCTACATTTTTTCTTTAACATAACAAGAAAGAACATTGAATAAAATTCACCACAACATTTATCTTTATAGATGTTATCTTCATTTATTTCAAAAACATTTGGGGACATTCTTGGTGGGAAACATTTTAACAAGAATGTCTCGAAATGTATACTGGGCCTCTAGGACCAGTTGAGGTATTTTTTTACTGGCCCGAAGCTGTTTTGGGGAATTTTTACTGGCCTGGGGCCATAGGTTCACCCTTAGCGTCGAGCCCTGTTGAGACAAAAGCTTGACTTCGGTACATGGGTAAAAACTTCCTTGGCAACTTTTAGCTTCGGTCATGAATCAATGTTTATTTGATATTAGGTGCACCTGCTTTAACATTGTGTAACATTTGCTCAAGACATGTTCTTTATAGTACAAGGGGAAAATCTTGAGACGAAATGTTGTCATAGATGTATTTCTTATTTTCAGGCAAATTTGCAGTTAAGACCAGGGACAATGAAAAACACCGCTTCTTTAGCACAGTGCTGCATTACGTTAAATGCCTGGCCAATCCGAGGGCCCTGGTGAACAGTTATTTAGGTTTTTGTTATTGCCTCCCTGCCATGTCTCCCTTCTTGTGGTCTAATCATTAAACAATAAATAAGAAATGGTCAAATCAACCTAGTTAGCTCTTGAGGTTATTATGAGGTGACATTTAATGCCCTGCGTGACAGGGCATTATGGGGATTTAATGACCAGTCACATAGAACAAATCCTGATTGCTGATTGGACAATCCAAAGCAAGCAATAATAATAGTTTATAAAGTATGTTTTGTGCACTAGTTATTATTCAGTTACACGAGTAGCACTGATAGTGAGGTCTGGCTCTTTGAGTGATGTATGGCTGGGGCTGCTCGCTGCCTCAGGTTACTTGTCTCTCCTAGAGTTCAGCTGGGAAGCATGTCATCCCATGTGTATACTTAGTCCACCAGGGCATGTGCAACACTGCAACCAACACTTAAGTCAACACTCTTAGTATTTATGCTATATATGTACTTAGACATTCTTCCCTAATGATCCTAACTCATTGCTTTCTCTCGGGCATTCTCACCATGTATGGTGCATCACTCTTTTAAAACAGAGTACTTAAATGAACAATATGTAAAGCTATGTTGTAACCCTGTGACCCGAGGGCTGGGGTACCATACCAATGTTGTATACTGAGGGCCACAGGTAAGATCAATGTATCATTTGACTGTGTTACCCTCTTGAAATAAAGATTATTATCATTATAATTATTATTATTATTATTATTATTATTATTATTATTATTATTATTATTATTATTATTATTATTATTATTATCAACTTTATATGCATCAGAGCATCCTACCTCATTATCAGTTTGAAGTAAGATGTAGGGTAAGTAGAGATGGATTTTGGAATTTCGATTATCGTCACTTTTTCTGCCATATTGCAGCTAAGTCATGACTAGCCAGTTGTCATAGGTTGAGGAAACAGACAAAAACCATTGCCTTACCCCAAGTCACTGGCGACTTTCTCACATCCTCCAGGACTTCAAACCTAGGCAGTGGGGAGCAAGAGGTAGCAGTCAATAGTGACTCCTTTACCATCAGGGCAGGCCTTGGTTCGATCTAAGTGGTGCTATTAGATTATTAAAGCTACTAGCCCTACCATGCCTCTATACTTCTTTGTATTTTTAGACTCTGCATCCCAAAAAGAAAAAAGTTCATTTTCTTAAAAGGTTCCCGAGCATTTCAAATTCACTAACCTTATTCGTTGAGAACGGGTGATAAGCTCTTCCTTGAAATATAGTAAGAGCAAACACTCCCTCAGAGGAGCAATTTAGAGCAATTTGACTTTGCTGAGAGGTTTCCGGAGCAACCAAGAAATATTTATTTTAAAATGCAGTGTGTATTTCCTCCAAGTAAACACAGTGTCTCTGGGTATCTCTCCACTGGGCCCATCTCCCCTGTGCTGTTTACACATCACCCGTAGAGGAAGAGCAGTGGAACACACAGGGTAAACAATTAATACTACTAGTGGGCCATATCAAAACTACTCTTCAGACCCATGATTGAAAGTCTTTACAAAAATGTTCCTCATAAATTTGAGATAAAGATCTATTGTTGTTCCTTCTAGGGAAGGAAGGTTGTGTGAACATTTGGGTGGATACAAGACTATAAACCGAATACCTTTACTGTTATACTGCACACAGGTATTGTTATCTACAGAGACATAGCACAACAACCTTTGCCGTTTTAAAAAAAATGTGCAAGAAAGGAGTGACTTGTGAGGTAAACCACTATAATTGGCAATAACTGTACATTAACTATCTTTAAGCTGTATGGTGCAATGTCCAAGAACAATGAATCAATTCTTGTATGATGCATGTGTTTGATATATGCATGGCATTTGTTATGAATCCCCTGGTTAAATTTCATTGAGAGAAGTGGCGATCACATAGCTGTCTGCTTGCTGTCTCTATCCATTTACATAGGTCCTACATAGGTCTTACATAGACAGGTAAGAAGGTTGACAGTGACTTTTGGGTTACTGTAAATTCTCGATGATTTGGGACACTTTTGGATAATTACGATTTATCATGGGTTGAGGTTGGCCCATGGTGGTCGTTAATCTTTTAGATTACCTTGGTTTCCATTACAATCAGCTTCTGATTCCAAATTCAGAAAATATCCAAAGGAAATATGTTCCTTTCAATCCCTGTCTTGCATTTGTGTCATCTAGCTCTAGTTGGGTAATATATAGCTTGGGAAAAAAGCTGCCTCTTAGTGCAGGAATTTGAACTGTGGCGATTTGCAGGCCTATATTTTGAGTCGTTCCCCGCACTGCATGTATGTTGTTACCAATATAGCAATGAAGGAGCTGAGCAGGAGCTGATCTTATTTCATCCTGGCAGCACTTGTTCTCTGGGCCAGCCCTACCGTGAGAGGAGACGAGAGACCTAGACTGGGTAAGATAAGTCAAACTTCACTTCATTCTCTGCTCCTGCTGCTGCTGCACTCAACCTTTTTCTACGTGTACTACCCCTACTTAGAAGAAGGTGCATGGTTTCCGTTTTTCCTTGCTCGGCCGAGTCAACCGTAGGCGGTTGAAATTATACGGCTTTGCTGCGCTGGAAATGTCAGAGCAGGTTGTAGCTGCCTTCAAGGTTTTCCCTGTATTGGGTCTGGGCAATGGAATGAGGACAGTATTAGGGGATCGGTGTAGATTTCTGCAGCCAGCTCTTCTGATATTTACGTCCTCTTTAACCTGTTTCTGCCTACACTAATCAGGGTTTATGAAAACTTTGCAATATCTTGTAAAACCAGGCAGGAAATATAGTCTAAGTAATATATTCATAGAACTAAGTTTTACTCTTTACAGATGTATACATCTTTTACTAAAAATCTTCAAATTAGCAAATGTGTCCGTACTTGTTAGAAATGCATGGCTTGTATGGTTCTGAATGGGTTACATGTCTCAGCCTGTGGTGACTGGGGGCTTATAGACACTGAGTGATGGGTGGTGAGGGAGGAGGATGCATCTGACCAAAGACAGACAGATAGTTAGACCAACACACACATGATTCACGCAAGCATGCATGCATACACACACACACAAACACACACACGTACATATATGTACGCTCACACACACACACACACACACACACACACACACACACACACACACACACACATGATTCACATGGTCAGACCAATACATGTTCACACAAACATGCACATGCACACACAAATTATACACACACACACACACACACACACACACACACACACACACCAGGGCTCGACATTGGTGCTTGCCCCATTGCCCCGGGCAAGTAGAATTTGAAAATTATAGCTGTGGGGCAAGTGAAAACTGCATCTTGCTTGCCCCACTAGGAAAGTACGTTTTGTATATTTCAGGTTTACTTTTGAGAATGTGTGCAAGTTTTGTGGTCTGCCATCCAAGCTTGTCCTAGAAAATATGTTTTCACATGCCAGAACCATGTTTTAGTTAGGTTTTAAATGAAATACTATAAAATTATTATATACAATTTTTCAAGGGCAAGTGAAAGTTGGAGTAGGGCAAGTGGAAATTGAATCTCACTTGCCCTACGGGGCAAGTCGCTGCAAAAGTTAACGTCGTGCCCTGCACACACAAACAAAATTGTTGTCATAAGTGTGCCTTCACTCCCAGTGGTCACTTCTCTAAGAAGCCTCAATGTGCCTGGCATTGATCTTCTTGGCCTGAGTCCAGCCAAAAATGCCTCATGGTCAAAGGTGCTGAATCTCATCAGTACTTAGTACCTACAGCTGTTGACCAGACATTCTGGTACCTTTGATGGTATTGCTTACAAAAGCAGTATTTCAAAACTATTGAACAGCTTAGCATTCCTTATGATTCACTGCACAATATTGGAATTTAAAGAAAAACTCATGAAGTTGTTGTATAGATGATATTACACTTAAAAAACTAAAACTTTACAGAGCATGAACTTGTAAGTAAAGTGAGGGAGGAGAGTTGGTGGTTTGATTCTGATGAACATTTCTCATTGAAATAGTTTGCAAAGGATGCCTTTGTGATTAAGATATTATACACACATGTTGTTTCAGTATCTGCAGGTATGAATGGATTCCAAGATGTCAAACGTTTCTTGGAAGGTTGTGGGTGCATATGATCTGGCACAAGTATAAGTTAAGTTAGTGATAAACATTCCATGCATCATATGACCAGGAAAAGGCAGGTATGACTGTGCCCTAAACAATGAATGATTTTAATATTGAGAACTACTGGTGGCACGATTAAGCGAGAACTCGAGCATTTGGTTGAGGTGAGGCCGACTCGACCCGTTCGAATGCCATTTGAAATAATAGATTATTTCAATTGTGAAATTTCTGAATAAATTTTGTGAAATTACGCGGCCAAAACATACAAAAACAGTAGAACTTTCGTTTAAGTGACACGGAACGGCTCCGTGTCATCACTCATGAGTAAACAAATCTATTGCGCCATATTTGGTGCACAGATTCAACAAGTGCCACGGTACACCACATGTGTGCCTGGCATGTGCCGGCACATGCCGTGGCACAATAATGTTTAAAATTGTTTGCCTTAAAATTACGGCAATGTGGCCGTAAAACTCGAACCGAATCGATTAATTGTTTGAAATATTTTTCGATCAATCCTTTCAAAAAATCTCTTCGCATCCGAACCCTATTGAGAACTGACACACTGATTGTTGACATGGCGAATACCTCTACGGTCCTTTTTTGGACAGGCAAAAATTTCTATGAAAAATGTTCAATTTTGACCTTTTTGGAGTAAAAACAATTTCTTTCGTAGTACGCCATCTTCTAGGAAGTAGCTGAAGTGTAAATCACCCTTTTTTGACACAATAGGCCTTTAAATCTTGTTGCTATAAGGATTTGAAGTGGCCAAGTAGCTAAGTCTAGACGGGCAGAAGTTTTAGAATTACTATTTTGGGCAGGCATTTTTAAAATCCTGGATATGACCCTGCCTCTACCGACTCTAGGATGGCTTGACAGTTTTGCCTGCCTGTCACAAATGCAACAATGTGGCCCTGGCAGAATAAATTACAAAAACCTGATGCTACTTTCCTTTCAGAACATGTAAATTTTAGACTACACTAATTGTACAGTTGAAATAAGAGCAGTTGTTCCTTTTTGAGTGTATTCAAAGCAGAATAATTGAATGAATATCATATAACAAATGAATTAACTGCAAGTAAGGGGGAAAAGCCTATTAAGTAAAGCATTTAGTTTTTTATGGCCAAACATAACACACTTTTAGAGACTTCAGAATCATTCCCAGAAGCATCAGCAAAAACTTTGGCCATTATCAGGTTTATAATACAGGGAATAAAGCCAGCATATGTTTTGCCTTTGTTTGATCTGGGATTGCTTGTTAGTAAACATGCAAGGTCTCTCACTCCGAGGGCAAGCTTATTTCTCCCCTGATTGTACTCCTGGAGGAGTCATTAGAGGCCTGCGTGTATATGGAATGCAGGGATACTTGTAGATTTGTTTACTACACAAGGAGGCTGCATAGCTAGTATCTGGCCTTGTTCACTTCACTACATGCATGCTCAAGGTGATAACATCTTCAAAATGTTTACCCTCTTGTTTTAACCCATTCCTGCCCAGAATTCCCCAATGGTCTGACTGGTATACAATAAAATTGATCGATTGAGAATTTTTTATTTTTTTTAATTGAATGAAAGTGGTTCATCCTGTTATAAGGATTGATTTTCCTGCAGATAATTTCGTCAATGCGCAATTGTTTTGATGATATTCTTAGAATTAGATCACACAGGGTTTTGTGGGCATAGATGGGTTATGTTGCTTAAAGCACTTGGGCAAGTCACCAAGAATCTTCCTTCCGGCTGGCTAGGCCGCTGTCTTGAGCACCGATTTGCTCCTCTGTATATTTAGATTATTAACATTGTGCATTTATAGCAGGCAACCAGATCGTCTTTGAAAGGGCCAGGATCGCTCAACATCCTCTAGAGTAAACTCTCCTTCCTTCCCGAATTGGCAGGAGCTCAGCAGTGCATACCGACTACCCACTGACTAACTACTGACAAAACACATAGTTGGGGAGAGATAGGAGCTCAAACAAGCTATTCTGGGTGCGGGGGAAAATGAGTGTGGCAGTATTAATATCCGTCAACCCAATCTTCCCAGATTGTTTTTCGAGGGAGGTCATTGTGTGTACTGTACTGTATTGCAAGTTTGGGGCAACTTGTGAATGCGACTTTCTATAAAGGGAATTTAGAATTTCATGTATTTTCAATTTTCTGCCACATTAATGCTACTAAATCATGACTAGTCATTTCTTGATATTAGAGAAAAAAATCATGTTGTGGAGTACCCAAGAAAAAAGTCTAATTTCAAGTCACTGGCAACTTTCTCAGATGCCATGAAGCTGATTTGAATACAGGCAGTGGATTGTGAGAGACGGCAGGCAGATAGTGAGTAGTGCTGGCTTGAAGCACTCGGCCAGGAAGAACATGGAGTACTTGTGATTGGTTCTGTGCTGATGTGAAGGGGTCAGCAGAAACATGGGTGCCTGATGATGTTGTCAAGAGCGTGATGTGATTGGAGCGTGTTGCAATAAGTTGGCATGAAGAGTGAGGCCGCCTGTGTCATCGGATCACTGCTCGCTACTTGATTCTCTGAACTTCCACCCTTGTACATGTGCCATGTAACATGCACCTTAATTACAACATTACCATTTGGCAGCTGCACGTCTTTGAACCTACGCCTACACCTTGATCTTGTGACTCCTCTAAAGCCCACTTGACTCACTACTCACAAAATGAATCATGCATGGGTCTAAAGCTGTGAAGGCAGTAAATTAGCCTAGAGGCTGTAAGGTAGGACAGCTCTTAGCTGTGTCCACAATGTCTACATCTTCTGTGCAGACTAGCTTTGAAGAACTTTGGATGAGATGAATGCATGCTATAATAATTTACTAATGACAATCATTGCTGGCTTATTATAAAAATCTATGTTGTTGGCTTACTATATAGAATCCTTATAGTATGTCTTCATTGCTAAAAACTGTAACCAACCAACATTACATGTGTTTATTTATATATATATATATATATATATATATATATATATATATATATATATATATATATATATATATATATATATATATATATATATATATATATATATACATAGATATATATACATTAGATATATGTGTGTGTATATATATATATATATATATATATATATATATATATATATATATATATATATATATATATATATATATATATATAAACAATGTGCTTACATTTCAAGCCACTATACTTAACAAAGCAAGTGTAGACATTATGATTACTTGTAACCATAAGGCCTGTCAATGCCATGTACTAGTCAGTCTAAAACTGTAACACTAGCCAGGCATTTGCCATTCTAGAGCTGATGTTTTTATTTCCGCATGATGGGTCCATGTGTTAGTCTGGACCCAGCATGGATGCTTTATAGCATAGATAAATGTTTCTACTGGCCTCGATTTGAGGGTATAGATTGGTATCCAGGCCAGATGCGTATCCTCACTTATGCAATTGATGATGTTCGCTATCTCTTTACGGTTGCAGGAGTGTGCGAAACATACGTACAGTCCACTAGTTGAAGGCAACATTCCATCAAGGAATGTC
>CAWWDR010000833.1:7500-13326 GCA_963942565.1 Maea johnstoni | reverse complement strand
AATTTCTTCCTGTTAGTATGACAGAATACTTTCAAGAGTTAATTTGATCATTTTATTCACATTTGATGAAAATGTCAACATGAGATGCACTCACTTCATGTTCTCTAGCAGATTTACCTTATATTTTTTAAAGAAAAGTCTTTCACCAGGAGTAATAGACCTATTTAGGACTATTTTTTTCAACCACCAGTAGAAATCAACACATTCCTAGTGGACTTGGCTTAAGATGTTTAGTATCACAACATGAAATACCGTCATAAACTGAGTCCGAGAAAATGAATATGAATTCAATTTAGTCCTAGTGTTGATTGAAACAGGTTAACGTTATTGAAGATGTGCCGCCAACCTATAAATTTGACTTGGGTTCAGAAAAGGGATTGAATCGAACACTAGTCATGCGTTGTTTATAACGATACCAGCTTTCATTGTTGCACTCCTCCCATGCAAGACGCTTAATGCTGCTAGTAATCAATGAACCTAACGGCAGGCCACCATTTTCTAATGAACGAGTCAGTTACAAAAACCCAACACTCATGACAAGTATCCTTGGACACAATATTCAACAAACAAACACTAACACACCAAACCAAACATCAGCAAAAACAATATAAATCCACAAACACACTCACCTAAGCAATGAACACGAACAAAGGCACAACGAAAATCGGAAAGAGATATATAATAACCTCGTCTGCAGTTCCGTCTTATGTATGAAAAGAGCTCTGTGTTTATTTGTAAACAGGTTTGACTTCTGAACTATATTATGATATGGTAATCAAATCAGTTGTATTTGGGATTTAAGATTTCTTAAATATTATTGCTAAACAGTGAAATATCAGAGCCTCAGTACAAGCTTTTCGAATTTCAGGGCAATTCATTTCTCAAAGAATGCATACATCTCAATAAGTAATAAGTATAACCCAGAGTAACAATTTTCAGCCATTTTACTTTACTTGATGTGACCACCTGCTGATAACAGAGGAGGGTACATCAAAGAAGCAGGTTCTATTCGTAGATATTCCCTAGCAATATGGAGGCCATTTACAACAAAAGAGTCACATTGGCCCAGCAATCAGTTATGCAACACATCTTGAGCCACCTTAGCAACATGCATGTCCCGAATGTGATCAGCTGTCTAGCCATCTCAGATGAAGGAGAAACCAGCATACACTAAAAACTTTAAAATCTCAGAAAATAAACATAAAATAAACAACTGATCAAAAAGGTACCTATTCACATGAGCAGCAAATATCACTCAAGAAACTTTTTTGCCAGAAATGCTCCAGTTTGTCAATACGGAGGCTCCCAGGATTCCAGACGAAAGAATGGATGTGGGTACGACTCAAAAATGCCCATCTGATAGCATTACATGTTCTGAGGATTGCGGTTAACTGTTGGTAAGTTATGATTGGTTGAGCATCCTCTTTACCAAAAAACAGGTACTTCAGTTATTCAGTATTTCAGTTTCAAAGGTGTCATAGCCAGCCTACCACATTTTTCTTATTGGTATAGCGACCGGGCTATCCTGTTGGCGTAAATTTGGAATTTCGTCTTTTTTCGCCACTTTTCTGCCCGGGGGGGGGAGCACTCAGGTACAGAGGGGGGCCGCACCCACGTTACATATTTTGCGGAAGACCGCAGCATGTGCCCCCGATTTTGTAAAAGAAGGGTACTTGTTTGTACCGGTGGTAATGAAAAGGTATGGCTGGGGGCGTGTTTTTTTATATGCCTCATAAATAACTGTAATCAATATATATTTTCGAGGTTAAAGTATGACACAGCGTATGTCATTTAGATTGGTCCTAGTTTGGTTCATCCTGGTGACAGATATTCTCCATTAATTATGGTCATTCACTATCACTATTTACATACTTGTTCATAGCTCGCGCAGCAAGTCGGTCGGAGGCTGGTGAGCGCGATTACAATATAGGAAGTCATCACCAACCTCGCAGCCCGCTACACACTAATGCCGATTTTTTCCTGTCCGCATCTGTTTGTTTGTCTCTTGTCACGCTTGACAATTACCTCGCGTGAAATGAACATCCCTTTCTTACATTAAGACCACATTTTTCCGCTAGAATTTTTCATGTTTTAAATATTGCTTAATCATATAATAGATATGGATTGTTCCCTGTAAATTGTATTTAGATAGCCTTTTGACGCCCGATATGCACGTACAATGACGTCATGGTACAAAGGAATCCCCCCACGTGCAATTACGTCATGAGAAGCATGTAATCGTTGACTGCGCTTGACTCTCTCATGGCAATAATACCATTTGTAATAGTTCTTTATTGCAACACATTAATTTGTTTAGCTTAGGTATCGACCTTGTAGATTTGCTTAAAGCCAACCTCGACTTTACGGTTGATATCAGTCACATGATATACGGAGACATGAAAGCCTGTCTCGGTTCATGTAATGGGGAACTATCATAAGCATCAAATAAGAAAGTAATTTCACTTATAAACTCTGGTCACGCTTTATGTTTGCTGTGTTCCTCTTAATTTACTAGGCCCTGGAGGGCTAGGGCTTTGTAGGTTGAGCATAAAAATCTTGACAGCCATAAAGTGAACCCATTCATGTCTGCAGTGCCTCCAACAGGACCCACTCTTTTGACGCACGCTTTCAATCGAAAAATTCTTAAATTTTACAATGCGCACCTAATAAGCAAAATCAACATTTAATGAGTTGAAACAGAAAGTAGGCATAGAGATACATGCAGTGCTCATGAGAGGTTTGCCAAGTGTGGATGAGAAATACAAACTTTTTGTCAGGAAAAGGAGTTAAATACGCTCAAAGCAGATCTAGGCACGAGTTGGTTCAGGGGGTTGGTATGAAACACCCCAGTACCCACCCTACGCCCCTTAACCTTTTCACATATGGAATGTGCATGTTCTCTGAAACATATTCAAACATTTTAATATCTTGATAGCAGAATGTTTAAACTTTTCAGAACCGGAAGCTGCTACTTCTCTAAGGTTTGACATATAATATTGCTATGATGGGTTGGTTGTTTAAGGTTTGTCACACGTGTGTGCACTCTGGGTGCAAATGGGTTAAAAGTTGGTGAGTTTTGATTGGTTGAGCACTGCAAGCTTGACCCTTTGGTTGAATATTCAAAAGGGATTCAAAAAGGATTCAAAAGGGATGAAATGCACTACTCCCTGGCCCGTCACTCTGGCTCAGGCACAGGACCCATAAAGAAGGAAGAAATGAAGTTCGCTGTCCTCACTCTCGTGTGCTTTCTCATCGTCTCAGCCCAATCTGCTGACGACCTCTCCGTAAGTATAAGTTTAGCCATTAGTGTGTTGTGCTTTATGTTGGTTGTAAGAGCTCAGGTACTCGCAGAAAAGCAACGCCAAATCTGTCGAGTCCAATCTGAAACGGTGGAGTGGAGAGAGAGAAACATAGTTAATTCTCCCAGGTTCTAAAAATGTACATACCATTTTAAAGAAGTCTTGCAAGCGAATATGACACTAAATGATCTCAAAAGCTGCGTATTAAAAAAACGTAATAGCACCAGATTACATGAGACTACAACTAAGGATAATAAGTCGTTTGACCAAAGGGGAATGTATTCGAAGTGGCTATATGACTTGACAAGCATATTAAAGTAGTTAATTTTTCGAGTAGATGTGAAGGAATAAAGTTTGTGATAACATAATAACCATATATGATGTATTTGTTCAACGACTAATTATAGTTTGTTCTATCATATCCATGATTACGTATTTTCATAATGAATATCTTACAATCTTACAAGCGAAAGCATTCTGTGGTAAATATTTGAAAGAGAAATATTACAAAACACTACGAACAACCCTCTTTTAAATATTCTGCAAAATCATCTACATTTCAAGATGAAAACATTCATGTTTTTGTTTTCCAATTATTCTTTAAGAGGAAATACAGCCTAATCCATTTTAAATCGCTCTGTTAAACCTCAATTTTCCTAAATTATGTTGTTATACCAACTGTACTCTCCTAATGCAAATGTGTTAAAACATCAAGACCCTCAACATCGCTCGCACACCCCTTCGTAATGTAAGTACATATATACCTGACCGACTATCTAAAAAGTCAATGTGTCGCTTCAAATCATCCTCTTCGTGGGAATGCGACCTAGACGATACGCTCTAAATGTAGCGTATTTGTAAAAGAAATACGTACACATGAGGCTTTTCACTGTGGTGCTGAATAGGGGTTTCGAAGCTAATCGCTAGGTAATTTATATATGTCCCGAAACTCAAAAGAATTGCAAAATGCTGCGGTTCACAGCTTGGCAGGTCACTGTGCCTCACAATCTTCAAGTGAACGTGGTATGCATTCTTAAATGCTACTAGGTAACAATTACATCCAGGTTCGCAGTATAAAAAGAGATATAGGAGATGGAAATACATATACCTTGTGCAGGGGGAGGGAAAGGAAGACGATTATCAGAATATTCTTTGTCACATATGATGTCAAGCAACTAGAAAGTATATCTCTCCTGAAATTAAGAGAGAGAGAGAGAGAGAGAGAGACCATGAACAATTAGAAGTGTCAAATAGGTGACATTATGTACCTGTACTGGAAATGAGAGAGGGGTGGACAGAGCACTTAAGTTGAATGTATAGTAGAAATGTATAAGTAGTGATTATGAGTAGTACTTTATCCCTGTTCTGAATTTGTGAGAGAGAGGGAGAGAGTGAAGGAGGTCAAGCACCATACAAGTAGCCTTATATAACTTTCCTGAAAATAAGAAAGAAATGAGGGTTGGTAAATTAAGCATTCTTATCCTAATTTCAACTTAGTATGATTGTATACCTCTCCTTGAATTAAAAATAAGAGTATTGCCCCAAAAGTCAAGTGGACTTCGCCAGTTTTAGACCATCGCATGAGGTCAAATCCAGCTCTTTTAATAAATTTGCAAATTACTGGAGGTTAGGTGGCGGTTTTTCCGGGTACTGTGGTATTCTCCATCATTAATAATCACCCACACTGACAAGTCACGGTACGGTCTTAAAATAGAAACAGAAAAAAGAGCGACAGGCGAGATTCCAATAATTGTTTTGACTGGGATTCTAAGAAATAAAATGCTTATTTCAATTCCTAATTTTCCGAGGGCATTTTTTGTTTGTTTGTTTGTTTTTAACCGCATTGACCTGTATTGACCTCACCATATAACCGTATTACCATTCAATTCAATGGCGAAAAATCACGGGATCATTATTAGCCATTTTTCATTGAAGATATTCAATTATGTGTAACTTCAGAAGAATGATTTCTTGGAGCGCCTGCTTGGAGTGTTGGTGAAGATGATGGATGAAGACATTTCCACGACAGCGGCACCTGAGACTACCACTCCGGCCAAAACTGCAAGAGACAGAAAGGTACAGTACTGACATTTAATTCCTGCACTAAATGCGTGGGCAGCCTGGGTATGAGACACAACTGCACGCCTGATTGCCACGAAGTTTCCTGGGCATGGATGCATGGATGACCTCAGAAATGAACGTAGCTTTGATTCGCAAGCTACCTGGGTCATTGGTGTACTTGGCTTATATTTGGACATGTAATTCGGGGTTGTTTGTACAACCAGGCACTGGCAGAAGTCCAGTCGACTGGTGTAGGAATTATGCGTAGGAATGCCATGTATATGTACAATAAATATATTGAGTTCCTGTACCAATGGACCAGTCGACTATCAGTGACTAGAGTGGTTGTCCAGGCATTACCGGCTTTTTGGTTGAGATAGTTAGTCACACATTCATACCCTATTGCATAGAAATGAGATCTTTGTTTGTACCGCCACGTGATTGTGGACGCACATAAGCCAAGGTA
>CAWWDR010000833.1:0-2500 GCA_963942565.1 Maea johnstoni | reverse complement strand
GTAAAATGCCTGAAAAGGTTGGTATACATCTCCAGAGTACCCTCTCAATAAAGTTGCTCTCCCAGTTATTATATCTGACAATCGAAAGAAAAGGCTAAGGGCCTCCATTCTTTAGGTATGTATAGACTAACATCCATGTTCACCAAGATAAGGGTGTTCGGCGACACTGAATTAGGCTGGATTATGCTGCAGTAGGCTGGATTATGCTGAATTAGGCTGCATTAGGCCGAATTAGGTGGCATTAGGCTGAATAAGGGGGCATTAGGCTGAATAAGGTGGCATTAGGCTGAATAAGGGGGCATTAGGCTGAATAAGGTGGCATTAGGCTGAATAAGGGGGCATTAGGCTGAATAAGGTGGCATTAGGCTGAATAAGGGGGCATTAGGCTGAATAAGGGGGCGTTAGGCTGAATAAGGTGGCATTAGGCTGAATAAGGGGGCATTAGGCTGAATAAGGGGGCATTAGGCTGAATAAGGTGGCATTAGGCTGAATAAGGGGGCATTAAGCTGAATAAGGTGGCATTAGGCTGAATAAGGGGGCATTAGGCTGAATAAGGGGGCATTAGGCTGAATAAGGTGGCATTAGGCTGAATAAGGTGGCATTAGGCTGAATAAGGTGGCATTAGGCCGAATAATGTGGCATTAGGCTGAATAAGGTGGCATTAGGCTGAATAAGGTGGCATTAGGCTGAATAAGGGGGCATTAGGCTGAATAAGGTGGCATTAGGCTGAATAAGGTGGCATTAGGCCGAATAAGGGGGCATTAGGCCGAATAAGGGGGCATTAGGCTGAATAAGGTGGCATTAGGCTGAATAAGGGGGCATTAGGCTGAATTTGCACCATGGAGGATGTGTCAAGGTTTGTTTTTCTCCCTCTCCAGTGAGATTCAGATGAGACGTTTGCCTTCATCATCGGATATTTTATTGATATTTTGTTTATTTTCCACAATAATTCCAGTAGCTTTTCCAAAGAAAAACGACACATGTTGTTTATGACAAGTATAATACTCAAGATGTCCATATCATAATTAAATGTGAATCATATAAAAGGCATACGTCTCAATACAGTGGCGCTTTCATTATACTTGACAATACACCTAACGACGCCAATCTTAATCATAGAATGACATTCAAGCTCAATGTATCACGGAAATGTACAGAGAAACATATTTCAAACAATGAAACTTATTTATTTAGGGTTACCCTGGACTGCTGAAACTGAAAAACATTTTCCAGAGACTGGACAGGGAGAAGATTGCAAGGAGAGGTAAGACGTTGTTATTACTCTAGATGATGGGAATATATACGTACATATACAATATCTATATCTATCCATCTATCTATCTATCTATCTATCTATCTATCTATCTATCTATATATATATATATATATATATATATATATATATATATATATATATATATATATATATATATATATATATATATATATATATATATACATATACATATATATATATATTATATATATATAGAGAGAGAGAGAGAGAGAGAAATAGATATATATATATATATATATATATATATATTATATATATATATATATATATATATATATATATATATATATATATGTTACAGTAAGACTGTCAAACCAGGGATTTGGCCAAATCCCTAAAGCTTTCAGCGATTTGGCCAAATCCCTGTTTCACTCAGGGATTTGGCCAAATCCTAAAATGTCTAGGGATTTGGCCAAATTACTGAAATGATGGTCCAGTAATTTGGCCAAATCCCTGAATCTTATTTCAACCAAGTCATATCCAAGATAGAATGTCCTTTCAATGACTGCATGAATCATCACACTGATTACATATAAGATGTATGATTACTATAATACAACAAACATACATTTGAAATGGAAAGTTTTTGCAATACTTAGAAAGGATTCCTACATTTAACCATGGAATTAAGTAGATTGGAGTGGTTCCATTTGTGAACTGTAGGCAATATCATTGATAGTTGCCCGCAACGTTGTGCACCTTTCTCACTCATCACACAGTCAGGGGGGTGGTGAACAAGAACGGTTATTTTTAAGGGGGGTTGGTGTGCAAAATTAATAAGATATTAAAACACTTACAATCCTAGAAAATACTGAACTGTTTTATTGTTTTTTAAACAATTTTGGTATTGCATCTTTGGAGTCAGGGGAAAAAGAATTGTGATTTTCAAGGTCACCACCCCCGAGACCTTAGGGGTGGGGTCAAAACCTTATAAAAGTGTACAATTGTCAAGAATCCTCTTTACTCCTGCAAACCTAGCAGGTGCATCTTTCAAATATGCAAGGGGGCTCTACCAAGAATTCAAAGCCCCCGGGGTCAGTAGTTCAGGCCCGAGGGTGGGAGTAAACTTGACCAGATATTACCAATACTTCATACATTGTTGAAAGAATATTTTCAAATGACTTGCCAAGTACTAAACTTGTTTTCACCAATTTTCGTACTAGCATCTTTGTGGGTAGGGCACGACACATTGCAATTTTCATA
>CAWWDR010000830.1:0-21756 GCA_963942565.1 Maea johnstoni | reverse complement strand
TATATATATATACATATATATATATATATATATACATATATATATATATATATATATGTATATATATATATATATATATATATATATATATATATATATATATATATATATATATATATATATATATATATATATATATATATATATATATATATATATATATATATATATATATATATATATATATATATATATATATATATATATATATATATATATATATATATATATATATACTGTAAACCTAATACCTTTTACCTTACACAATAGGGAGTCATCTGAGATGCAGCACTGTGGCAGTTTTCAGTATCTAACATCTGTACTTTCCTGTCTGGTATTAAATACTATCACTTCACACATACTACATTGTTTGAGTATTTTATACAACATATGTGTCTCTTGTCAGCCCCTGATGCCCTTTCTCTAACTTCATCTCCCGGCCAATTGACCATGGGAGGGACGAAATCCTTGCCTTTACCATAAAATGTTTTGTAGTCAGATGGAAGGATTCAGCAAGGAAATGTATTAATATCAAACACATGAGGGCCTCTGAGATAAGCTTCCATGGCCCCAATTCAAAAGCACAATAGGAAAGTTCAGATTGCAAAATACAGCAACATTTTAAAAAGCAGAGAGATTAATTTTCAAATTGCGAAATTCTGTTGTAAGGTCAAAATTAAAACTGTATACTCGTAGGGATGAGATTTTTTTTCTGAGAGAGTGTGATGCATATGCAGGTATGGTGTCATTTGTTCTGCTATCGATAATAATAATAATTTATTTACCATTGGCAAATAGCACATAACCGCCCAAATTAGTAATGATATTAAGCCTCTCTGACTCAATCTGAGATGTAGAAAATGTCTGGATCTGATGTCTAGATGTAATTACAATACCTATTTGCATTTACTATTCTTTCAATTATGGCTGATATTTAGAGTATGAGCCTGAGTGGTGTTACTATGATATAACAGCCTATCAATCGAACGATGAGGGCTAAATCCTAGTAGTATTACACGGACGCTGTTACTGAGTGCATTTTGCACTAAATAACATTTAATGAAATACACGTAAGAAAAACTGCTTGTACTTTTTCTCACAGCGTGAAAATAGATGACATAGGAGTAACTGCAGAATGACTTACATCTGATTCAGAACTTTCATAAAGTTAGCCTTTTCGTTGTAGTTCTAGGTAATGGCAGCAGTACAAATATCTAATGTTAGTCACAGGCAATTATGAATAATTGAATTCTTGTATTCCTCAGTATATTGTTACAAATGAATAAAGTTTTTTCTTTTTGTAAAATAATTTTGACCCATCATAGCCAATCAAGGTATTGTAACAGGCCATTTCATTTGTGCTTATGCCAATTTCAATAACTATGAATTAATAACCTTTCAAACAATTCACATTATACAAATATGCCATGCCAGTGAGGGTAACATGATGGAATGTTTCCCCGAGGGAGGATGGTTTTCCCGAGGGCGGAGCCCGAGGGAAAACCATCCTCCCGAGGGCATCAGGCATCAGGCAACATGATGATTGTTAACTGTTAAGTCAGCCAATCACGGCTTACGATCTTCAAGTGAGGTATGATAATATACAAATATGACATCCCGCTGGGGATACCATGATGGAATGTCTCCCGAGGGAGGATGGTTTTCCCGAGGGCGAAGCCCGAGGGAAAACCATCCTCCCGAGGGAGACATTCCATCATGGTATCCCCAGTGGGATGTTATATTTGTTTTATTATACCAAACAAACCTCAATTTGGTAAAATAGCAATGAAAAAACAATACGCTGACCCTATCGATAATCAAATGAATTCTGCCTAACAGCTAACCGAAGTATCCCGTCGTATAGACCCCCAATTGAGAATATTCATGCTTAAATACCAATTAAATAAGATTGAATCATTACCCTCCGGGCCTTACCATTCTTCACCCTTAGTTATACTGTGCAGCAGTTCCTTTTCCAACGTAGAATCTATTTTATTAAGAATTCCATGTTGCGACGTAGGGATCCGTTCACCATGTGTTTTGTTGATTTGCCGCGCAATTTGCACGTGCAGTGATGACGTGACAAACAATGACGTGAGCCAACAAGCAAGGCGCACGTGCATGCGAGGCGTCGCCAACGCTCTACTTCCACTTCTGCTTGACAACGGGTAACATAACGCCATTCGTGCAACATGATGATTGTTAACTGTTAAGTCAGCCAATCACGGCTTACGATCTTAAAGTGAGGTATAATAATATTGAATGTCTATGTCGTACTTTTTTAGTACATAACCTTAAAAAGTGGACAACAAACACTTGCATCTGGACCGTACGATGTTGTAAATATTTTCAAGATGGTGACCAATAGATAGATTCTTCAGTTAGACATCAGTAGGTTTCAAAGTTTCCGAAATTTGGGAAATGCATTTGAGGTAATCGAGTGATGGAAATTTCGATCTTCGTTCACCTTTCTGGCATATTTACATACCAAATCATGATGTCCAGAAAAGAGCAAACCACTATGGGAAAATATATTCACTATAACTGCAAGTTATTTATAATAAAAGGCTAAAGCAGGGATCCCACATACACATTTATTGAACACGACTGCAACACGACTGCCTTGTCATAATGAAACAACAAGCAAACCTGTTACAGTCGTGTTAAGTCATCTCAGTTTCCAACACGTATTTCTAGATTTTTGTAAAATTGCTTATTATAAAATTATAAAATTATAAAACTACAGCTTTGAAGTCTCTTCGTAATCATCGTGTCGTAATCTTGTAACTGCATTTCCTGTTGTGTTACAGTAATTCTAGTCGTGATGGAGTCGAGAGATTGCATTTTAAACTTAAATATATACCCGTGGGAACATTTGTAATATGATAGCTACTTGATGTCAATTCGAATGCATATTAACTTTAAAAATCAACAAGACTTCATCTGTCTAAGATAACTATTACTTTTTGTAACACACTTTTTTGATCGTGTGGTGCAAGCGCCCCAATTATCATTCACAACATAAGTGCAAGGTGAACATAAAGCAGCCAAGGAAGACTAAATGCAAAAATGATGAGAAAGCCCACCAAACACATATTCTTAACATAACCTTCAAAAGGAATGAAAAAGATGTAAAAAAACAGTCACAATAAACATGAGTAAGACATTAGAAATATGTTCCATCACCAGACTGAAAACATGAAATAATGAATGCAATACAAATATGAAATTGGTAAAATATCAACGATAATTAAGGAATATTTTCTTAAAATATTAACCACTATTTTTTCATAATAATGTTTTATAACATTTAACCAATGTTTATCAGCACGTATAGTTATAGTTCATAAGAAACAAAAATAAGTTGAGTTTTTTCAACATAAAATAATTCTATTTAGGCATGTAAACATGGTTAACTCCCAACAGAAATGCTAATATGTAGTTTTGACAAGGTCTTGTTTACTGATCTGGTTGATTGATATCCCACGACCAAACAGAGCTCTGCATGGGTTAGTAATTATTTGATCCACGAGGTGGCCAATCTGACGTCATTGTAGTGAACTCATTCCTGCATGAACTCAGTAAACAAGCGTGACAACGTACATGTAGGACTGAATAAATATATCTTAAGCCTAACTGACCAACTGTATGATATCTCAATCATTCTTATTATTCTGTTAACATAATGGAGCTTCATAATGGAAGGATGGTTTACTTTAGGTTTATCTTATTGGGCTGAGTAAGAGATATGACTAGTACGAGTCCAAGTCCCAAAAGGACATACAGGGCGAGGCATTAGGTTAGTTTAACCCTTCCAATGCTGAGGCTACTTTCGTCCAAAGCACAAGGACCCAAAGATTGTAGAAAACCACCTAAACCCTGTCTTGCTGGTATTCATTGGAAAGTTCTCGCTGAGTACTTTCAGATGAGTACCCATTTGCCAGGGTTTCAGTCATTTCCAGTTTTTTTTCATCATTTTGTAACGGCCAAATTAGCCACCAGCAGCATAAGGGTTAAAAGGGCCAGCTAGTGTCTTCAGGTGGTTTTATGATACTCTAGAGCCCATTATTATTCAAATAGTATACTGGCCATGGCTATCAATATGGGTGCCTTTAACTCCCATGATTTATTGAAACAGCTATCCTCATATTGGTTGGAGCATAGGCATATAGCCTGTATTGGCTTGAATGCTACCCCTGCTGGCCTGGTTTCATTCCCTGGCAATTTACTAAATAACCCATTCTCTCCGTTTATTGGGTTCCAAGAGAAACCTACAGAAGCCTTTGTTTGAGCTGAAGATAAGTAGACCACGGCTCATTTAGTAGTGTAGTAATAGTTTTCAGGCCAAACGTTTCAATATTAGTAAATATTGTCAGTAACGCTTCTCAGATATTGGTTTAAACATTCTGTAGACATAGCACAAATGTTTTGTGTTTGCTGGAAGGGGTGGAAAAGCAGCACAAAAAACTCATCATCTTGACGTACATAAAGTGGTTTGAGTCAAAAGTATTCCACACTTGTACGTAAGATACATTCTTACAGCTCCATGGAATACTAGTATCTCCCGTTTTTCATAGGGGGAGGCGCACGTACGCCACAAAACATTTTCATCGTGATGCACGCACACGCCTTACAATCTCATTGCAATCGTTTGACTACAAGTAGCAGTTTTTTCCCACGCATTTGAAAAAACAACTTCAGATATATGGCAGTCGTGTTGTAGTATTTGTATTCTCATTAGTGTCGTGTTACAGTTATTTCGTGTTAAAATGAATCATAATGCAGTCTTGTTGAGAACATGTCAATATCTTTTCGCATTCTTGTTACAGTCAAAATGATCGAGTTGGTGACATGTTGCATTCTCAATGCAACTGCATAACATCATTTTGGGTGTATAAGACCCAACCGTATATAAGACGCACCTCTTGTCCAGGCCTTTAAAATGATGAATAGACCTTAGCTTTATGTATAGTGTGCACCCCCTTTTCGGAAATATTGTGGAAAATCAACTCCTCGTGAATAACACTAGAAAACCAGTAAAACGCATATTCAAATGAGTGAAATGTGACATCAATGCTTATCACTCTGTGTCACTGCCCGGTACCCATTGGGCTAGGCATGATATTGATTGTAATCAATAAATTAAATTAAACAGGGAGTGGTGCTGTAATTACAATTCGTAAATGCCGGTATGGGGTTCAGTGATTTGTGACTGCGAGACAGCTACTTGTTTTTCACACTTCACTGCATGTGTGTTAGACAAGTTTAGGTCTTGTTAGAAATCGTGTGTGTGGGATCCCTGCCTTGGCATTGACCTGGGCGCAACCCACTGATCAATCAGTACTGGGAGCAGAATGACAAACGGATATAAGTATTGTTCCCCTGATGGAAATAGAAATAATTACATTTTTGATTATTGGAATAAAACAAAAGGACGTATAATGTGACATATGCCTGTGATAAGAATGTGTCTGACCTAAATGCGTGAAGTCGATTGTCTAGTAGCACCCGGCTCCAGTTTAACTGGCTGCCAGTAGTGACATGGTGACAAAGCATTACAGATTTATATCTGGTTAATGTTTCCCCCGTATATGTGTTTCAATAAATAGTATGTATGGACCTTCATAGTACTGACTACTGTTTAGCGTCTGTGTGCAGTTCCAATAAATCATTGAGTATATCATCAGAATTGGTAGTAGTAGCAGTAGTAGTAGTAGTAGTAGTAGTAGTAGTAGTAGTAGTAGTAGTAGTAGTACCAGCAGTAGTAGTAGTAGTAGTAGTAGTAGTAATAGTAGTAGTAGTAGTAGTAGTAGTAGTAGTAGTAGTAGTAGTAGTAGTAGTAATAATAGTAGTTGCTTGTGGTTTGTAGCAGCGGTGGTGGTCATAGTAGTAGGAGTGTTTAGTATATACAGTAAATAGTAGTAGTAGTAGTAGTAGTCGTAGTCGTAGTAGTAGTAGTAGTAGTAGTAGGAGTAGTAGTAGTAGTAGTGTTTCGTATTTATATAATTAAAATTGTTATTTGATAGTAGTAGTGTTTAGTTTATACAGCTAATAGTATTTCAGTAGTAGTAGTAGTAGTAGTAGTAGTAGTAGTAGTAGTAGTAGTAGTAGTAGTAGTAGTAGTAATGATAGAACTCCTATCCTAAGCTGTCACTAATGATCCCTTTCATTGGTAAAGTAGAATTCAAATGATTAGAACCCTCACTTGGTTGATTTTCCTATTCGCTAAGCTTTGGTCAGTTTTAGAGGAGCAATACTTATTCACGTCATTCGTACACAATCACTTTAATTGAAATCAACACAATTACTAGTGTATACCCTTGCATGGATATATAGGTCCAATGCAATATTTATGTACAGGTCTTCGATGCACAGAATAATCCATATGAATATCAAGAAGTAGCTCTTTAATGCGATGTTTAGTATAATCCATAGCGCTTACTTCCACGGCTTGTAGTATATATAATCTTCTCAAGTATCCCCCTTCCTTATATAGATACGGCGAAAGTGAATTTCAAACATATGCATTCCTACTGTGATGTGTTAGATTATTTCACTTTTGGACATTAATTGTGGAAGTTCTTTTTGTTTAGAAAGAGAAGCCTTGACTTATTGATTATTCTTTATATCATAAAATGAGAGATAGTTATACATACTTTTACAGTTTTTAGTAGTTTTATTATCTCACCCTCACTGTGTAATGGAAGGTCCAGTTGGTCAATGGCCATCCCCTGGGTCAATAAGAGTTTTATAAACAACAGCCATCTGAGATTCCGTGGGGGAACTGATGGGGAAATTGGGGAACAAGACAATTTTAGTTTATTTTACCCAAACCTAAACTATTTAACACATTTATCATATACTAGTATATTAGATGGTATGATTTTCTTATAGAGAGAAATTGTAGTTTAAGATAGAGAAAAAAAATAGACACTCGGGTCTTGTTGATTAATTTTGATAATCCACAGTTCCTCCTTGCTTCTCTGTAATGTAAACTCCTTAAAGCATTCATGCCTACATTGCCTAAACACCCTCGACATATGGGTAATACTTTCTCGTAAAAATATTGACAGTGGAGTGTTTAAATGTTCTTAACACATCATTCACGTGGTCTTTTATAAGATAATACTGACTTGAAGGAATTTAGTAGCAAGTTAAAGTTTGCTACATTCTACAGGATACCACCATAACAGTCTATAGAGTGTAATCTATGTAGGTTAACTAGATTCTAAATACAAGGATGTGAGTTAATGAATCGGAATGAAAAAGTTATGAGCAATCTATGCACTAAGTGAATCTGGTGAGAGATTCTCAATTGTATGAAAAAATGGACGGAATGTGCTGAGGGGTTAATGAACATTTTCCCATTATCTTCTAATTATGATTCAAATTGGTATTGTATGATTATTTTTTTCCCGGCATTTATATGCTTAATATAGGGATAAATTAACCCATACAGGACAACTGAGCCCTCATGTGCTGGGATTAAGCATGATGTTATCGTCCCTTTTTGGTCATTCTGGCACAATCTTAACATGCAAGTAGTACAAGGAAGAGGGAAAAGGACTACCCTGATGGAAACACTGGTAAAGTGGGTGTTGAATGCCGTTGAAAATGATTTCTGGACCAATATATTTGGTAAAGTGACCCCATCTTAATCAGTAGACAATTCAGTTAGGCCATCATTTACAATGCTACGCAAGTGCTCTCCGCAGCATTTTTTATTTCATCATTATTTTTATCTGAATTGGCTGAAAAATGTTTTGATTTGCTAGGTATAGGTAAAAACATTCAGTGTATCACTTTTGTGCTTTACGTTGGGCATTGTCACATCGTTCTGGCTGAAACCTCTAATACTAATAATGGCTAAACACCTGACTCATTGACTTTGACTATTTAACACCCAAAACTGCCTTAAACATACACTGCAATCTATGAAGTGCCTGTCCTGGTGGCCGAGTGATCTAAAGAATTGCGACTGGCTGCTCATAGTCTCTCACCACTGCCCGGGTTCCAATCCTGACCATGGTAAATGAGAAAAAAATTGGAATCTTCATTTTGTCACAATTGTCCCTCTGGACGGGAAAAGTACAGAAAACATGAGCGCACTATTTGGTGAGCACATTGTCAACAATCAACAGTAACGAATAGAAATAAAGGAATTGAAAAAGCAATATATCAAACGTTAACAGCATTATCACCTTCATCCCATTTTTATTATACCTGGTTGTTAGGATAAGTGTTGAATTGGAATTGGAATTTCATTTTTTGTCACATTTATACCAATTAAGGATAAGTGTTGAAATTATGATCGTTTGCAGGAGGTTAGAATTTCATTATATATTGGGTGCTGAGTACATAAAGAATTGCTATTCTTTCATTGGTTTCGGCACAGTTCTTTTCTATGTGGAAGAGATATTTCATTATAACCTTCAGTTATCTCAATGGCTGTTTCGATACGAGTACATGATCATTTTGTAGCCATTTGATGATGTTTATTAATTTGTATTTTCTCCTATATTCACCCCCCAAAATGGATCTTGTTTCAAGATTATAACTGCCAAAACCGTTTCCCTTGATCCATCTCTGTACTTCACACCATAAGAAGATTTTTCATGTTCATAAAATAAATGTTCAAGAGATTCCTTCTGTTAACGTTAACTCATGTATATTCTAACTTCAATGTATAATTAAAACTAAAGGAGTTTCCTATTTCATCATTTGTGAAATGTAGTCCAATTGTATGTTTCCATTTTTCAGTGATATCAAGAACTATCTTAACTGTGTTTCTGTTGAAGATTCCATATAATTAGTATGCTCCTTTTGGGTCAATATTGATAATTCGATTGCATAAGGTGTTAAATGGTCTTATCTCTTTTTCAAATGAGGAAAAACGTCGAGGTCAAAGAATCATTTTTTTACCTATCTATATACATGGTGGTTGACATTTCCGTATTCCAAGAAGTTTGTTTTGAGACTATAAGCAATTCGATATTGCCTTGGCTCAGCATTTTGGCATTTGTAGATTATGAATCAGCATATATATATACCATTTCTCACCAATCCTGGTAATATCTAACTACCCAACATAGTATTATTCCATATTGGAATACCTTGCAAATCATCTGGGCTGAATGTTTATTTATCTAATCTTGGGCTAAATAATTACCATAGTATTAGAAATTATTTCGTCAACACTTTTCCAGAAAGGATCTTCAATCTTTCCCAAGAGAATCTTTGCATAGAAACCACCTAGGAAACATTTGTCTATACCTAGTAATTTTGGATTGCTTGTCCAGTTACCATTACTAGAAGCTAATCTTCGCATCCACGATATCTACAGAATTTATGACAAAATAAATTGTGCAACGATTGGTAATCTTTGACATAACCGAACTTTATGTTACTGCAACTTTTCCATATTACGTTAGGGATCTACATTTCCAAGTCCTAGGAATATTTTTCATGGATTTGTAAGGAAGTTTTGAGAAAGCTTCCTGTAAATTGCGGTTAGGCAGTGGATTTTGCCGGGTACCCGGATTCATGCATTACTTACAGGCGTGATTGACACAACTAGCGTCTCCCTTGTTTACCTAACAACGTTGAATTTGCTTAAATACTAGCCTCGCAACACTGGCAGTCAGTTGGAAATATTTGACTAAGCCATCACTTGCAAAATGGCTAGCTTCATCTTCAAAACTCTAGTTTTTACCTCGGTACTTTTAGTAACTTTGGAAGCTAGTGAGTTCCAAGATATATTCCAACGCAGTCCTAAAGACAAGAAAGGTAAGACACACACATATATATATATATATATATATATATATATATATATATATATATATATATATATATATATATATATATATATATATATATATATATATATATATATACATATATATGTATATATATATATATATATTTATAAATATATATATATATATATATATATATATATATATATATATATATATATATATATATATATATATATATACATATATATATATATATATATATATATATATATATATATATATATATATATATATATATATATATATATATATATATATATATATATATATATATATATACACACAACCTCTCATTGTGGACACCTTAGAGATGTGAACACCTCCTAATGTGAACACAATTTCCCGGTCCCATTCGTATCTTTTACATTATGAAAAGACCTCTGAGATGTGAACACCCTCTAATGTGAACGCGTTTGCCCTAGTCCCAAGGTGTTCACATGTCTGAGGTTTCACTATATATATATATATATATATATATATATATATATATATATATATATATATATATATATATATATATATATATGTATATGTATGTATAACTCATTTATATTTTAGGAGTACCTTCACCTCGCGATGACTGTGATAACTATTGCTCCTTCTTCCACGGGGTTGTGGGAGAGTGTATTAACCAGAATGTTCCTGAGCGTCGACTCCCACAGCGCCCGACGGTCTCACAATTAAGCGAGTTATGGAAACAGATGTGCGGGTGAGACACATATATGCTATTTCTCTATTTGACTTGTGTTATTTAAATTTAAGCATCTTCGAGGCACTCACGTCAAAGTACATATAAGGGCTTTTTGTAGTACTTTTATAAAAACGTTGAAACACAAAACCCACCCATAAATTTAGGCACCTCGATTGACAAAATATTAGAGACTAAGGAAAACCAAACAAAGTACGAAATTCATTTACCATACATTGTAAATGTAAGGACCATATATTGTATTGAACACCACAAGTGATTTCCTAATGACCTGTCTAACTTTTAAGGGGAAAAAGAAAATTAAATTCAAACTATCAGGTCACTGCTTCTTTTATCTTCTCTAAATAACCAACAACTGTTGAATCACTCTTTATTCGTCCAATTTAACTCAACTATGGTGCTTGTCTCTGTAGGTACAGTGACCAAATTCTTGGCTGCGTGGCCCAGAGGAGCAGTCGGTGCGGGATAGAAGTAGCCACTAGGCGCACACTTTGGCTCAGCCGGTTTATCGACTCCATATGCGATGGAGACTCTTTCAACGCAGAGTTTCGAGCGGGTAAGATAGCATGACGTTTAAAGTATTATATGTTTGGGGGGGGGGGGGTACTCTTTCAACACAGACTTGCGAGCGGGTAAGATACTAAGTAGCATGACATTTAAAGTAGTATATGTTTGGGGAGGGGGGACTCTTCCAACGCAGATTTGCGAGCGGGTAGGATAGCTTGACGTTTAAGGTCCTTCAGTACAGCAAAGCGGCGCCACTTGTCTCTTCAATCGGCTGCAGATGGGGCCGTCCTGACCACAGCCGCCCTGACTGCAGACACCCCAATCTCAAGCAAGGGCGCGTTTTTCAACCTTGACCACATTCATGCCCATGATCCCAAACATTGACCTGGTTAATTAAAGCATTCTCCTGTGTTCCGAGTTATTTCAAAAATAGCCAAAAGTGAACTGTTGGTCGAAAACCAATAAAAAATCAGAGAACGTCTCCTTTGCAAGCCCTATTAATGCACGACTGAAATAAAGTTTATTTTGGTCACAGGCAATTTCAATCTCAATTTCTATATAAATGTATGTATATTTTCTATGTATCCAAATATATTACAGCAAAGGAATTTTGAGTGGTTGAAAATAAAATACTACAGAAACTGTCTGCGATGTGCGCATAAATTATAACAGACAGACACACCACTAGCAATCAATAACTACCATTCTCCGCTCTACAAAAACCAACCCTTGGTTTACTGCATAGAAAACAAGGTCCAGTGCTTTGCCGTAACAACACCAGATGGCAGTTCCAAT
Source organism: Maea johnstoni (assembly GCA_963942565.1). Taxonomy (NCBI): domain Eukaryota; kingdom Metazoa; phylum Annelida; class Polychaeta; order Spionida; family Magelonidae; genus Maea; species Maea johnstoni. The sequence continues at coordinate 9,924 of CAWWDR010000830.1, read as the reverse complement.
TTAATTCACGAGTATGCCGTTTTGCGAATTTCAGATAAACAACAACTCGAAATTATAGTTTTTTTGGCGTTATATATACCTTGTATTACTGCGCACAGGCATACCACAATCGTAATTAATGAGACAGTTGCTAACTCGAGTGTGGGGCCATGAAACTCGTCCATCGACAATGCAAATGGCGACCGAGTGAGTATTATGGTGCACGTGGTCATTTCAGGCATAAACTGTATAGAGTTGGCAGCATGATATGAGTTTATTTTGCGGTATGCCTGTGGGTATGGTTACAAACAAACCCATATTGGACTTCAAAAACCTTACTGTTGCATAATTTGGTCGTCAAATCTAAACGTTTGGATGTTGTAATTTTCCCTTTATTTTGATCAATATTTTCGTTTGTTTTGCGCTATCCAGCAGTTTAGTGTTATGGTTTTCATGCAGGTTGGGTGTCTTCGTGCTCTGCACCTATGCATTATGTAGACCCTCTGATATGATGGGCATACAGCCTGATACAGACTGTATTCTAGAGAAGTCGGTTAACACTCTTTAAGCCCCTACTGAAGCACCTTAAAGTACTATATGTTGGGGTAGACTCTTTCAACGCAGGGTTCCAAGCGGGGAAGATAGCATGACGTTTAAAGTAATATATGTGGGGGGGGGGGGGGGGGGGGGGGGGAACTCGTTACACGCAGAGTTCCGAGCAGGCACGATGGCATGACGTTTAAAGTATTATATGTGGGGGTAGACTCCGTTAACGCAGAGTTCCGAGCAGGCAAGATAGCATGACGTTTAAAGTATTATATATGGGGGTAGACTCGTTTAACGCAGAGTTCCGAGCAGGCAAGATAGCATGACGTTTAAAGTATTATATGTGGGGGTAGACTCTTTTAACGAAGAGTTCCGAGCAGGCAAGATAGCATGACGTTTAAAGTATTATATGTGGGGGTAGACCCTTTCAACGCAGAGTTCCGAGCAGGCAAGATAGCATGACGTTTAAAGTATTATATGTGGGGGTAGACTCGTTTAACGCAGAGTTCCGAGCAGGCAAGATAGCATGACGTTTAGTATTATATGTGGGGGTAGACTCTTTTAACGAAGAGTTCCGAGCAGGCAAGATAGCATGACGTTTAAAGTATTATATGTGAGGGTAGATTCAGTGAGTTATGTCAATAGATGTCCAGATCATTTGTGCACTTAATATGGAAGCAAGTTAACTAATGGCGCCTATTGTATGAAACATGGTTTTCATTTTTTTCCAGTGTTTCCCAAGTCAATAATCCCAATTGTCTTCGCCAATTACACCACCATCTGTCCTGACGCACAGTGGAGACCAGCTCCTCCGAAACAAGCTTGCTTCCTTCATTCTAAGTTTTTACAGAATGTCTGCGGGGCCGCAAGTGAGCAGCAGGGAGCTTTAAACTTCCAAAGGTAATGTAGTTCATAGCGAAGATGTTTTAAACAAATAATAAAACTCTGTCTTTTGGAGAGTAATTAAGCTAAAGATTTCAGATAAAAGTTAACTTTAACACAACACGACATCCTCACACTGCCTACATACATACATTCATCCATACGTACACATACATGCATGCATCTATTCATAGACATATCCATACATAAACACACACGCATACATTTATGCATGTACAGTTTCACTTGTTGGTAATCAGGTAATTCCGTTTCATTTTACTTAGGGTCCAGCACTACTGAAAATCCCAGACACCTTTAGCTAGGTACATGAATGAACATGTAATCTTTTGCTTTGAGCTGCAAGTGATCTTATGGAAGAAAGTACACTTATACACTTTCCCCAATGAAACACTGACATTGGAAATACGAATTAAATGTATACTTTGAAGTAGCTGAGAAGGCATTCTTCCGGGAAAATATAGTTCAATAGGTGTTAGAATCACATACATACGATGTTTGACCTTAGGGGATTCTAACGGCATTAAACTACATTTTACCTGAAGAATACCTTCTAAGCTATTTCACAGTATAAATTCAATTTATATTTCTAAGTTCAGTGTTTCATTGAGGAAGTGTAAAAGTAGTGCTGGACCCTAAGCACAACTGAAACACAATCACCTGATTACGAAAAAGTGAAATTGTAACACATCTTCCTCATCTGTTGTACAGGGTACTGGATGATTACATCAATGAGTGTGTGGTGGCGACAATGCGAGAAGAGTCAGGCTGCAGCGAGGAAGAGATTGCTGCAGTACAGGCTGCACAGCAATTCATACGTGTCCCTGGGAGCAGTGGTTAACCCTTATGCTGCTGGTGGCTAATTTGGCCAATACAAAATGATGCAAAAAATGGAAAATTACTGAAACCCTGGCACGTGGGTACTCAGCTGAGAGTACTCAGCGAGGGCCTTCTAATGAATACCAACATGACAGGGTTTAGATGATTTTCAGTTTGCTTTGTGTTCTTGTGCTTTGATCGAAAGCAACCCCAGCATTAGAAGGGTTAAAGGCTTTTCCAACACAAGGTTCCAATGTCAATTCGATGTTTGTTGTGATTTGTAGAGATTTGAATTAATTTTCCTCTTTTGTACCAGTTTTTCTTTTATTGTTAGTTATAGCCTTTCCTACTCTTAATTTAGCAATGTTTACAATCATTTGTATTTGTCACACAAACTGAAGTTACTTCTGTTTGCATTTCTTTTATTCCATGTTCGTCAATGTATAAGCACCGGTAGTCCTATCTAAGTTGAATATGTTTTGTTGATCCTTTACTCTAAGTGATAAAAGGCTTTTCGAATACAGGGATTCTTTATCACCATGATGTATATTGCCAGTTGAGAAACCGCGCTTAATGCTTAATTATTTGGAGTATATTTTTCGGACCGCTTTTAAATAGGTTTTCTTTTGTATTGTAATCAACACATCAATAAAGAAAGAAACACACATTAACAATGAAATTTTATAGATCCGGCATAGATTCGTAGCGATTCCGATGGTAATGTTGTAATTGGACATACAACAAAAGAAATAGTATGTCCTGTATATCTCAGGTATAATTTTCATTAATATCAAATGTGAGTGTGTACTCAATATATCAAATGAAGTTATCTTTCTGTGATATCGACATTGTTTTCGTTATAGAGCCTTCAGTTTTATCAATATTATTAGAATTTCATACATATGCATTTCATTTCGGGCTAAAAGGTTAAAACTGTAAAAACGTGTACACCTATGTTAATTCACTTATCTACTTGAATGGTAAACTCGTCTGAAATAAATATTAAACATTCATCTGTTTTGCCGTCTGTCATTTATGAATAGAAAGCTTACATTTGCTCTTATATAGAACCTTTCTAGTTAATCACGGTTATGTGAAAAAAATCCTGCTTAAAAATACACACACATTCATGAAATGAAATCAGTCCTTGCACACTGACATGGTGAAATACCGGTAGATAGTGCTACGTATTAATAGATAAACCCCAATCATCTTCGTTGTATTGATTTAATTTACAGGTCATTATGTCGGAAAATTAAAGTATGATCAAATATTTAAATTTGTGCCTATTCTGATCCTTTACTACACACACTCGAAAGTTGTCAGGTGTCAATGGATTCAGGGCTAGCAATAACGTACACCAACCGTGGAAAATAGTTGTTTTGTAATTCTATCACAAAGAAACTGGTGTTGATTCATAATTTGTATATCATATTCATAATTTACATGGAAACAGTTCGTAGAGATCGGGTACTACCAGAGCCATGCACCAATACATTGCAATACAGTTCATGCTCATCATCGTCAGTCAATAATGCACCAGTCAATTGAATCCCCGGGAGGGGGGGGCGGGACATGCGGGGATACTGCTCAGGAAAACATCAATAAATAGCACTCATCCCCACTCGCAGGGACCAATTCTGTGGCAGTATGCCCCACCCCTGGGGCATGCTCAACAAGAATACACAAGTTCCTAAGATTCCAAATGTAATCGAATCCCGAGAAACATCCAAAGAAGCAACCACAAAGTAGGAAAATAATTCATCAAGTGGTTCTTGAGATATTGTGCAGACAAATAATTCACATTGCCCCCAAGTGGTGAGCTTTGAAAACTAAGCTGACCACCGAAAAATGTCATCGAATCCCGAGAAAATTCCGAGGAATCAACCACAAAGTAGGAAAATGTTTCATGAAGTGGTTCTTGGGATATTGTGCAGACAAATAATTCACATTGCCCCCTAGTGGTTAGCTTTGAAAGCTAAGATGACCACCGAAAAACCTAATCGAATCCCAAGAAACTTCCGAAGAAGCAACCACTAAATAGGAAAATATTTCATCAAGTGGTTCTTGAGATATTGTGCAGACAAATAATTCACATTGCCCCCAAGTGGTGAGCTTTGAAAACTGAGATGACCACCGATAAATGTAATTGAGCCCCAAGAAACTTCCGAAGAAGCAACCACAAAGTAGGAAAATGTTTCATGAAGTGGTTTTTGAGATATTGTGCAGACAAATAATTCACATCAACCCATATTGGTGAATTTTGAAAACTAAGATGACCTTCGAAAAAAGTGATCAAATGATGCCCACTGTTCTGTGGAGGCACTGTTTGGAGAGGTTTAAAAATCATACCCTGTAAAAAGTTATACCCACCAGAACCAATAAATCATTTTTTTCTTTTTGGTCAAGCAAAAAAAAAATGTTTGCTCGACCAAGAAGAAAAAATGCTTGCCGAAAAATAGGCAGGGTAGGTAGTGTTTTTTTGTTTGTTTTTTCACACTGAAAACCATAGGGTTGAGATTTGCTTACCAGAAACTTTTTTTACTTGTCTTTTGAAGGATGTACAGCTCACTTACTTCAGCTATTATTCAAGGTCGTATACAACTATTCATGTGTTTATGTCCATGATTGGGATGATTGAAATAAAAAAAGCTTTAAAAACAAAAATGATTGGGATGTCTTTCCCTATTTTTTCCAGACCTGGACTTAAGGATTGGAAGCAACCCCATTAGGGTAGGGGAGAAAATCTAAGTAGCCATTAGTAGGGTAGGGTTACCCTGAGCAAACAATTTTCGGGGCCCCTGTTGGGAAAACAGTGGGTGTTGGCATAAGAAAATGGTTGGTGGCAGAGTAAAAAAATCAGACCTAAATTCAATATATTCAACAATAGGTTACAGGGCATTTCACATCTGTCTGTCGCCATGGATTTTGGACAGGACTCTTTAATAAATGGTGCCATGAGGTCCATATATGGCTCAGAAAGTTTTCCCCTCATTTGCATCCCAAATTATGATCAGATGAAAACTACCCCTAGATGAATCATGTAGAGCTCTATACAATCAGAGATCAATTAAACATTGAAATCAAATTTAAACTCAAAGTACATGTGGCCAAGTGGTCTTATGGGCTCAGATTTCATATGATGGTTCATCAGTATTATCATTTTCAATTTTATTTCAGTACAATACATTTCGTCAGTCCAGCTGAAATTTCATCAGGCAGCTCAGTGATTGAGAGTCCAGCATCAAATGAAAAAGCGTCATCTCAAGTTTTTAAAAAGTTAGTGAACTCCAGTGAACTCCCAGCTAGTTTCTGAGATATGGATGGATATCTTTAGGCCATTTTGTGTTTAGAAAATCTTCAAAAATGATGGCATTTTTTATTTTCATTTTAAGCCCCAGTCAATTGAATCCCATGGAGGGGGAGGGGCCGGGAAATGGTCGGGCTCCTCCAGTAAATTACTGCTTAGTACACCAGAATGTAGGTACGACATAAACCCTGCCTATTTTCCTGTTTCTGATGTCGTATGGACGGTAGGGTTTACTCCCATCTCTTATAAAGTATGTTAACAGATTTTGCTATAATCTGATCACATGCAGACAGTTGGGAAACGTATTTTTCCTGTTTTCACCGACGGCTAGCTCTATGTATGGCCGATTTGCCGTCTTAAATAAAAGTCAGCTCCGTTTAATTGGAATATATCAGACTCTTTTCACCTCCAGCCGGTGGTCGAGTGGGAAAAGTTGCAATTGTCCGACATATTGGTTTTGAAAAAGTCGGATTTATTTACAGAACGGAAATTTGGATTAGCGGAAATGCAACAAGTGTCAAGTATATTATTAACCTGAATAGTATGTTTTGTTTCTATTAAGAAATATCCAGAATATTTGCAGGAATATAGCATATAATATGGTAGTAAATGACACTTTAACGGACCAAGAACCCTAGCATTGGTTCCGTTTATGGGTTTTATGCTTAACCACCGCTGCTAACATAAGATTAGATGATGGCATTGAACCTTACATGTGCAGCACAGAACATTCACAATAAGATATCGTTGCATATATAGTAAGCTTCAATATTATATGACGTCGTGAAACATCTCAAACGAAAGAGCATCGTGGGGGGGGGGGGGGGGTCACATACTCACATTTAGTTTTTTTGGTTGCCGACCAGGTGGTGGAAGATATATGTTCAGGCTTAGATGACCAAACACAAGGGGATTCGAAACCAGCCGGTCAACCTGAACATACTAGCCTCAACCAGTGTCAACTAATAGCCGCTAATAGGCCAGAATTGGTGCTCTGGGCACCCTCAGCTGGTGGTGGAGATAAAGTTTTTCTGTAATGTAATCGATGCAAGAGCCCTGATTGGTCCTTGTTCCCCTGTGATCTCGCGCAGCTGCCTTATCTGGTACTCCTGGCATGAGTCCAGCATGTAACTATAGGGCATATAGTAATTGGTCTCTCGCTACATATCCATGCTTTTCTTAATCCAAGGTTCAGGGGTTGATCATTTGTCGAGGCATTATAAAATGAAGTGGTTAATGTCAAAAGGTGGTATCTGTGTCATATATATAATAAATATACTCAACACTTACTTAAAGGGTAAATCCATTAAGTGTGGTTCAATTTTAATATAAATACATAAATACCATGTAAGACCAAGAATGTCGATCCTTGTGTTTATTCACCTAAGGTACAACTATGGAAATAGTAGGAAGTGACATCAAAATCCCAATACAGGTGAACTTGGATATTACCACTGTATGATGGATTTTTGTCTATGACGGACGATATGCTTGGTCTCAGTCCCATGCATACCAAGTACGTGTCATATGTATATGACGGATTTTGCAAATGACAGACCAATTTCCTGGTCCCATTGAGTCCGTCATATCCAAGTTCGCCTATATTGTATATGGCATGTATGGTGTCCATATATAGTTAATAAAAAATGTGCCAACTTGAATGATACTTATATTTTCCAAGGCAATATTAAACCCTTTAGTACAATAACTGATTTAACAAACAATAATGATAACTTGTAAAGAACGTAGAGAATGTGAGATGTAAGAAACAATACAATTATTCCCATGATGACTTTGATATTTAACCTAGCAGATTCCAGATGCGCTTCCTGCAAAAGGTGAACATATTGGCCATTCAGACCATGTTTATTTTCACTTATAGTAACTCGGTTTATATGTGACAATTATATATTTGTCACTATATGACACATACTGCATACTACTTAACAGACAGGTATTATTTTGAAAATATGATGATTAGAATATTAACATCGGCTAAAACAAATGTCATTTAGGAAAAAAACTTGGATAATGTGTTTAACAGAACCTTTTTGCCATTGACTATTACCATACTTTTAGAAATCGATAAGCATAAAATCTCACTCAATCAGATTATATCATGAACAGCGTGACCCTGTCTCCAATAAACAAATATAACTATGACTACAACCATACTTTTAGAAATAGATAAGCAGAAAATTCTCAGACTTTTAATCAGATTATATTTATGAACAACTGATCTTGTCTCCAATAAACAAATAAAACTATGAGCATTCTCTGTTTAAAATGTCTTCATATCTATTTGTTGATTAAATGAAAAAGCAAAAGCCGAAAAAAACTCATTCCCTGTATCGAGAATGCAACATTATTTCTCTGATCTACTGTGATTTGCACTTACAATGTAATTTATTAAAATCAAGTTCTGGACTAAAGTGATCTACTATGAAATCTATCTGGAAAAGCTTTTCTATGGCATTTGACTAAAACTAAGCAATTTTCTTGATTTCTACATGACATGTTTTTTTTAAATTATACGTATTGTTTTTGTTTCATAATTTAAGTTTAATGTCAAAATGCTTCTGGAGACTTTATCATACACAAGCACTCCCGAACCAAATATCTTTTAGTTTTATTACACGTAATTATACATTTTTGACTATGAGGGTTAGACGAAACAAATAAAGAAGACAGGGATATATTAACGTAGACGTGAAATACCTAAACAAATAGTTAAGTCTATTTTTGTTTACAAATTGCGCTGAAAAGAATATAATGAGTAGAGTTATCTAGTGCATTTTTATTTCTACTTTGATACATTGTTTATCTTGGCTTCACATTAACTTTATGGAAAAAATGATAGTACATGCATGCTTAGGGTGTGGACTTAAAGAACTAGTCTCATTCAGAATTCATACTCAATCAATATTCCGGGGGGGGGGGGGGGGGGGGTGGACTCAGGTACAGAGGGGGGCGCATACGCTCGTTATCAAAATTAAAAAATACCCCTAAAGAACGATTTCTGGCCAAAAGAGCACCCTTATTATAACAAAAACGCTGACTTTTTCCTGTAAATAAACACCCTTCTTTTATCAAAATACTGACATTGGATGAACGGAAACAAGTATTTTAACTTTAGAATTTATAATCCTCTGCCTGTTGAGCGGCAGCAAGTGGCGGCAGCAAACTCAAAAGACCAGTCACTTCGGTAGTCACTCGGCGTCAGGGCCGCGTATATTTCGTGGATTGTAAGGGGATTTTCACCCCCCATACTTCGTACCTGGGTACAAAAAAGTACACTTCTTTTACAAAATCGCGGACATGCGGAGGTCTCAAAAAAGACCCTTACCTCCGCGAAATACGTAACGCGGGCGCGGCCCCCTCTGTACCTGAGTGCCCCCCCCCCCCCCACGCCCCCCATGATCAATATTCACGGTAAAACTGTATTTTCCGCTTTTCCGTAGGTCAATTTTAATGCAATTTAGATCGCTAGAACCGCCAGGATTTATTCTACTGGCCTATTAATTCTCTTTAAAATTGGTTGCGAAATGTAGATTTTGCGGCAGTTTGAAATCGTAATAATTTGTATGCCATTAATTTTCATCTATCTTTTGGTCAGAACTAAAAAACAAATGAAATCATCCAAAGCTTCGTGCTCGCTTCCTGGTCACGCCAGCATCATATTATTTCTCGAGCGGCTAAAACAAATGTTTTTATTGGGATTCCAATGCGCTCTACAAAAAGGAGCTGTAAGGGCGTGATGCGTCTTCCCCAACAGACGGACTTACAATGACGAAGAAGCGCGACGTCATTCAATAATATGCATTTTCGAGCAATGCATTGTGGGTAGTGCTCGACCCCCCCCCCCCCTGCCGGGTGAAGGTCCGTAGTTGGTCAACACAGTGGACCTAGCAGAGGCCGGGTGTGCCCGGCTGATAGGCCTACTGGAATCGTGGCAGCAAAGTATGACGTCACTATTCAAATCCCCGCCTATCATGCACCGCCTCGACGGAGAGCAACAATAAATCAAAGTAATCCCGGTACACCGGGCAGCTATTTTAAGCAGTATTTAGCAGAAGCACCGTGTTTCCCGGCCATGTCCGGCCCCCCCTCCCAGGGATTCAATTGACTGGTGCATAACAAAGGACCATTTTCAGGTTGTATGCGGGAACGTAAAGTACAGACATTTAATTCCTGCACCAGTCGACCGGACGTCTACCGGTGTCTGGTTGCACAAACACTCATGGATAACATGTCAAAAATAAGCCAAGCACATCAATGACCAAAGCACTTTACGAATAAAAACTACGTTCATTTGTGAGGTCATCTATGCATCCATGCCTAGAAAACTGGGTGACAACAGGGCGTAAGTT
>CAWWDR010000829.1:0-13081 GCA_963942565.1 Maea johnstoni | reverse complement strand
GAGAGGGAGGGAGGGAGGGAGGGAGAGAGAGAGGGGGAGGGAGGGGGTGTGGGTGGGTAAGTGGGAGGGAGGGAGAGAGAGAGAGAGAGACAGAGACAGAAGGAGTCAGAGAGAGACAGACAGACAGACATAGGGAGAGAGGGGGGTTAAAGTATGAAGGGGAATGGGTAGGGGGGGGGGGGGGGGAGGTTAAGTATATCGATAGGGAGAAGAAGGAGAAAATATAGAGGGAGTAAGTTTGAATTGAAAAAAAGATAATCAGAAACAAGATTAATAGTTTGCAGCAGCGTCTTTGATAAAAAAGTGGAATCTTATTACCAAATTTCCTCAGTGCTGAAGATGGTGTGCTTTGGACCTGAACAAATGAACTTATGTGGCTGCTCCTGCTACAGAATGAAATGCTCTCTAAGTGATATATTGCACTTGGCAATCAACTGACATTCAGCCTGTTTAATGGCTTTGGCCTTAAAATGAATTACTTTCAGGGTGTGCACATTGCTTTGATGGATTGATCAATGAAATGTCAAATAAATTACACCTGCACTTACAGCTAATGAATATGTGGTTATTAAAGGGCACGTGCACAATGGATGGATTCTGTTATAAGAGTCATATCTTGAAGTTCATTGCTTTCCTGTTTGTGGTTGGTTTGGTCATGATTTAATGATAAAAAGCACAGATTTCTACCTTAAAATTTTAGCATTATGATTTGTTATTAATGTGTTTTTTTGAATGAGGAAATATTTTAACAATTGTTTTAATCATACTGCCTGCTTCCCATGTGCCTTATTTTGGTAAATTGAGCAATTTCAGCGAGTCAGCAAGTAATTAGTGAACTGTCTTCTTGTGTGATGTATGGATAGCATATCTTAAACTTTTCCCCTTGATATAGGTATTTGGGTATTGTACTTGAGTACGGTTCCCCAGGTTTTAGGCTTGATTGATATGTTTACAGTTATAGATCAGACTGCATCAAATAATCTGACGAGATTTTGGCCAGATAAATCATTCACTTCCACTCTGTGTCATAGGAAAAATGAATCAAATCATAATGAGATTAATTAAAATTATGCTTTATATGAAAATATGTTATATATATATATATATATATATATAAATATATATATATATATATATATATATGTATATGTATATATATATATATATATATATATATATATATATATGTATATATATATATATATATATATAATATATATATATGTATATATATATATATATATGTATGTATATATATATATATATATATATATATATATATATCAATATATATATATATATATATAATATATATATATATATATGTATATATATATATATATATATATATATATAATATATATATATATATATATATATATATATATATATATATATATATATATATATATATATATATATATATATATATATATATATATAATATATATATATATATATATATATATGTGGCCATGAGTGGCCGTAAATATCCCCAGGTGGCCCTGAGTGTGGATCATATGTTATCCTGAGGAATGTACAACGCAATACATTTATCAGCTAACCGTCATGATCAGCTGTGTTCAGTGAAGCGGGTCTGCCTGCCCACCTCCCCCTCCCACACTCCTCCATCCTCCTCTGTCTACCTGTCCTTACCTGTCGAGGGTTCAGGTGAGTTCGTTAGTGCACACGCGCCTTGGCAGTAACACCTGTAGCGTTAGCTGCTTAATGGTCACACATTAGGAATGGGATACCCTCTATGATGATACTCACCTGAACACTTTGAGAAAGGTAAGTTGATATTTTGTACTGAGAATTGATTATTGAACTGTGATTGTTCATAAATAGACCTGATAATGTTCAGGTGAATTAATGTGGAGCAGCAGACAGGCACACATGTTTGAAAGATGTACATGCATGATCTGACAGATTCATTTTTAAAAAAGATATTTGAGGAATAATCTTTACAACTGTACTCAACCAGATTTTTATATTAATGTTTTGTGAATCTGTGCTTCATTTATAAGCTAACGCACATAAAAGGATAACATAAAATAACTAGGATTATGGTATATGTGAATGAGTTAAAACTTTAGAACTTCAGAGTAATTTGTTTCAAATTCATTTCAGAATATTGAATGCACCTCTCCTTGAATGTAGATTGAGTAGAGTGAGATGAGAGATTTCCTGATAGTTGATTAACAGGATACACCTAGAACCTAGAAGAGGACGACCAAGGTGTGGTAAATGTCAAGGAGAGCTTAGGGATGTTTTCCAGTCCTCACATGCTTCTCACCTTTAATGCTACGTTCATCCTAAGTGCAAGAATGCAAAGATTTCTGAAAATCATTTAAACCCAGTTATGTTGGTATTCATTGGAAAGTCCACACTGAGTATTCTTAGATGAGTACCCATGTGCCTGGGTTTTAGTTGTTTCTTAGGTTTTTTGCATCATTTTGTATTGGCAAAATTAGCCACCTGCAGCATAAGGGTTGAATGTCAAGAAGAGCTTAGGGATGTTTTCCCATCCACACATGCTTCTCACCTTTAAGAAAGGTCCCCTGTGTGCCGGGCCCAAGGTGAAGCAGACACCTGAGTACCTTAAACGCCTCTTCTGCTAATCTTGTAAGGGAAAGAGTGAGAATGCTATGAGATTGAGGGAGATTGAGATTGGGGGAGAGATTCAACAGGTGAAGGGAATCTTATTAATTGCTGGTGTATTAGGGGCCTTTATCATGAAGGCTACTCTAGGCTTCTAGTCTCTAGAAAGTTGACTACCCCTTCTGTGATGACCAAGCATTGTGGTGTAGTACTAGTAGTATAGGTATGGTATATATATCTAGAGGTTTTAGTTTTTTGTCAAACTCCAACTGAATCCTCTATTATCCTGGGGATATAAGTGTAAACTAAATTTACCACTCTGGCCATCTAGACGATTTGGTGCCTGGTAACAGAAAAATACATGTCAGAAAAAATACACATGGCAGCCTAGAAATCCAGGCTACTTGAAGGCCTTTTTGCTCATCTCATTAAGGGAAAGAGTGAAAAAGCTTTTAGATTGAGAGACAGGTGCTTTATATACCTAGCTTTCTATTAAAACCCAGTTGCTGGTGAATTGGACAGCTAATTAAGTTTCATAAATGGCCCTTATGTTGTTATATTGTATCATATTGTTTGTGTTGTTCAGGAATGGGATGCAGGATGCTAAAAGACTGAGCGACTGGTGCAAAAGGTGAAAGGTGATTTTGAGTGGCAGTTGAACATTTTCATTTCAAAAATGTATCTTGTATTAGTATTGTTTACCTTGCACTGTTGCAGGTGGCTAATGTTGCCATTACAAAATGTCGCAAAAGGTGAAAAAATGACTGAAACCCTGGCATATAAGGTATTATGAGAAAGTGGCAGTGCAGTGCGCGATTGAGGTGCAGGTTAGCCTAGCTACAAGGCTCTACTCTGTTTTTACTTTATCATATATAAATACCTGCACCTATACTACATAGGGACTTGTGGCCTACTGTTGGCCATTTAGTTCACACAATTGCCACACAAGGGAGATTAGTGAATATTTCCAACTGACCTTCTAGTATACCGCAGTGCCATCTATCTACAAGGGAGGACATTTAATATGGCCTGGGAGGCAGGCTATAGGTGCAGATAATATACCAGGTGAGAGGGACTTGTGTATCATAAAAGCCTGTTGTATCATGGATGCTAATCTTTTTAAGGGAAAAAGGTGAATGTGTTACATGGTAGAAAAAATATGAAAGAGACTGGTACTACTGGTATAATAACTAAGGGACTTGTAATAGCAGGGGAATTTGACTCCTACTTATCATTAAGTCCATCTTTTCTAATACCTCTAGGGTAAAGGATGAGGGTGCATGGTGCATCATGGATAGGTAAAAATCAACATTTAATAGTTTGTGTAAGGTGATCGAGTAGCGTACAACAAACAAGGTAGCTCAATAAGTCTGGGCTAGTAAAAATGTGAAAAGGGCCAGAATATATAGGGCTAGTAGTCCAAATTTACCAGTCATATAGTAGGATAGCTATAAGCTGACATGATGACAGTGTGATTGGTGTTTAGTATAAGATTAAATGAATAGCATATTATTGCACAATTAGGTAATAAATTGGATTTAATTATAATAATTATTTTGATTAAAAGGCAGGGCTAGTACAGGTTAAAGTAGGGCTAGTAGGTTCCAGGTGCTACTAGCCCTACCAGCCTTGTATTTTGTTTTGGTTATTGCCAGATCCTGTCAAGTCTATGGTGGGGTAGGAAACAGGTACGAGCTTGTTACAGGTAAGAAAGAAAAGCCTCACGAGTAAGTGTGTATAAGGTAATAAGATCTGAACGATGTTTATGTATACTTGACAGTTCAAGGTTACCTAAAATGTACTTTTTGGTACACACTTTGATGCTGGTATTGCAAAAAGGGGAGGAACGAATGTGAATGGTGTTGACTTACCCCTCTCACATGATCTTATTCCCTCTCAGGATGCAAGGGCCTGAAACTGATATTGCTGTGAGAGAGGTTTTCACTTTATATACCATATTCCTTAGTTAAACTGCACAGACCGAAATAAGCGCATACTCCCCCCCCCCCCTTTTTCTGAAAAACTTTGGAAGGGGAAAGGCAGCGGACATTTATTTGGCCTTCTGAGCCTCCCAACCTCCCCTTGGAAATGAATGTTTCCTTACCTTTACAAGTGGGACCATCACACACTATATTTTGATCATATTTTCACTGCTATGCATGGACTGTATATTGATCATATTTTCAAGAGCTTGGGTTGTACTGGCAGCATATTGTCAACTACTCTTCTAGCTTACCGCAGTGCCATCTATCTACAAACGAATTGACATATCAATATGGCCTGGGAGGCAGGCTAGCTGTGTTAGAGATGGGGATTAGTGAGTGGCAATGCCCTAGACCTCTCAGCCAGGGGGCATGCCCTCAGTGCTAGATACTTAATGAGGTATAATACTCCTCAGACTCAGACTCTGAATTCCATGCATCTTCAACATCCAGGAAATCCAATGTACCTTGAATAATAAGTAACTTATTGATTTCTGTTAATACCAAAACTGCTGGAAATTACAGATATGGATGATAGTTATTAAATTATTTTGCAGGAAACACCACCATTATCCACTCGTATATCACAGCAGGATGATGAATGAAGGAAGCTAGTACAGCCGTAAACCATAATTATCTTGAGCCACAACATCATGAAAATTCCATCACATCAGTGTAAGGGTTTAACCCTTTAATTTTTCTGCAGGCCCATGAACACACCTGATTATTTTGATGATATCATAACCAAATCATCTTTTGATAGATTATTAAATGAGATGAAACTAGACATGGTTTCAATAATATCCATCTCACAAAAGCATCTTTTGAGAAATACTTAAAGGAGACTTGTAGATTAGAAGACCATCTTCATTTCTCCTCCCAATATTTTTCAAATTAAATTCTTGCTTCATTTATGAATTTAATTGATGTAATCCAATGGTAATCCATGGATTTTTGACCTAGCATTTACAAAGGGTTTCCCTGCTTTTTTTTGGCAAGGGTATTCCGAAGGATGTGTAAGTTTTTAGATGATATTCTCTATTCTGGGCATGAAAGGGTTAATAGATTTTCTTCCAGGAATACAATATGGCCGAGATAATGTGAGATTCGTGTAAGTCCCCTTGCTTCAGCGGCAGTCCTCATCAAGTAGATTGGGTTTTAGCAAGTGTCCATTATCATCGCGCTCCTGAGATATTGTAGCCGGGCGTGTGGGTAGTCGATAAGGTACAGTGCTGTATCCCATCAGCCCTTGTCCAGTCATCCTCGCTCTGGGGGACGGCGCTGATAGATTGGTTTTTGATTGGATTTCGTGGCGGCGTCAGTATCCCATACAAATACCCTAATCCCTCAGAATTGATGCGGGAAGTCAACAAAAAGATGCTCAGGTGGGAAGGTATGGAATAATGCTGATGAGGTGGATGGATGATTCGTTTAAGTATGGTTTTAGTAACATTTTATACCTACATGTATAATCATAAGGGATCACTAATACTTTAGCTGCCAAAAATGCCCTGCCAATTTGGACAAAAACCTTCTCATGTAATTGATATCAAGAAAATGTTTGAAGGAAAAATGTTAATGAAAACTCAACCTACATTACGTACTCCGCATAGTTTCAAGGGTAATAGGTAGACTAAGTAATATAGGTATTACCTATATTACTTAATCCTAAACCATTTCCTTTGAAAATATACGAAGTAGGTAATATAGGTTGAGTTTTCGTTAACATTTTTCCGTCAAATATTTTTTTGATGTTTATTATATGTGAGATGGTTGTTGTCCAAATTGGCAGGGCATTTTGGCGGTTACAGGCACGGTGGGTCCATGTTTTGACTTGTTGAAAGTACATTGTTGATTTCATTTATGCATTTGATATATTTCTTCATTCAATCCATAAAACAATTTGAAATTTTAACTTGCATGTTGAGCAAGTAAGTAAGATTTCTACTTGCCCCGAATCCATTTTCATTTATTTGCTATGGCAATCAGCACACCTGATTTCCAAACATGAATGGGTAAAGGTGATTGATGATCAGAGATTGTCTCAGGAAACAGGTGTTTTCTTCACATAGTTTGATCTTTTGAATACCTGTATGAATACCTGCACATGTTCCAGCCTCCCGTGTTACAACACAGCTTTATCAATCAGAGAGGGTCATCAGGCTGTCACAGACATTTCTTTACATCTTACTGTGGATGACATTAACCCCCTTTCAATGCTGAGGCTACTTTCTTACAAAGCACAAAAAAATAAAATGAAAATGTTATCTTTATTTTAAGTCGGTATATCAATTACAAGAAACACAAGCTATCAAGGCTCAAGATGCAAGGATGCAAGATTTTAAAAGACCATTCAAACCCTGCCATTTTGTTATTAATTGGAAAGCTATCGCAGATAAGTACCCATGTGCCAGGGTTTAGTCATTTTTTAAAAGTTTTTTTGCATCATTTTGTATTGGCCAAATTAGCCACCAGCAGCATAAGGGTTATTTTTCCTGGCCATGTTGGGATTATCTCACTGATCAGAGTTGTTTCAGAAATATTTGAAGAAAAAATAATTGTCAAAATCTAACCAACAGCTCTCCTTCAAATCATTTGTGAATTTATTTTCACTTTTCTAAGTTATCATCAAATGTATTGTGTGACATACCTCTCAAGGATTTCTCTGCGAATGAATTGGTTAAATTTAGCACCTCGGCCTACCAGCTGTGCATTTGATGTTTGTATGCTTGTGTATTGACAACATTTTTCAATACTAAGGGACGCACAGGAGAAGGAAACATAAATAAATGAGCAGGGAAAATGAATTGTCGGTACAGAGGAGCAAGAATGCTGGATTTTAAAGGGATGGCTTAATTCTTTTCAAAGTTAATCAGCCCAGACTTGAATCTCTTTGTTATTGATGAAGTTTGCATCTAGTTCTCATTTTATCTGTCAATATCATTTGCTGCACTTTTGATGTCTGTCAAGTAGTCATGATTCATGTCAGAACTTGCATAATTTTCATTTGATCACATTTGCAATAGTTTACAGACACATTTTATACATATGACGAGATTGTCATGTTCTATTTCAGCCTGCATTATCAAGGTTATATAGGAATCCTGCATGCACATGTAATGCAGCTAGGCTAGAAATGCTATGAGGTTGTCCTCATCTGAACCTTCTCCCTCTCACAGGGCTTACTATTGAATCAGGTATGCTTGTCCTCAGGTAAGGTCACCTGGCAGTGTTAGGGGGCTGTCTGGAGCCTCTTTTATACTAGCTGGCGATGTACTGCGATATGCTGGCAACCAATGGTTTTTGGGGTCTCCTGCGCCAGGGCTCAACATAGCCCTCTGCCCAATTGTCGGAACAGTCCCAGAGAAAGACATTAACTTTTGAAGGCACTTGCCCATTCGGGCAGAGCGACCGCAAGTTTTGCTTGCCCGAAAAAAATTCAACTTGCCCCCTAAAATGATATTTTGCACTTTGTTATTAACACAGTGACATCCTATTTTGGATGCCTCTTTAGCATTTTATGAGAATAAATTCTATAGAGGCAATCAATTTAGAATGACAATCTCACTGTGAATGGCATTGTTTTGCCGA
Organism: Maea johnstoni; assembly: GCA_963942565.1. Classification (NCBI taxonomy): domain Eukaryota; kingdom Metazoa; phylum Annelida; class Polychaeta; order Spionida; family Magelonidae; genus Maea; species Maea johnstoni. The sequence goes on along the minus strand of CAWWDR010000829.1, from coordinate 4,907 downwards.
AATAGCGACGATAATTTCGGTCTAACTTTTGTATGAGGTATTAAAGTGGGAATATTGACTTGCCTGTTTGGGCTTTTAGATTAGGCCATGAACTGCCCCGGGCAATAGGGCAAGCCTTTTAAGCGTCGGACCCTGAGTCCAAGGACCACATCTAGCAAGTTACCCATGCTATTAGAACTTGCCAAGATGGGCTACCTTATTCTCAGGGTAAAAGAAACTTGGGATTGGGGAAACCAGGGTTCCTATAATTTCATCCTTAAGAAAAACCTCACCCTTAATTCTGAAAAGGAACTCCTTAAAGATAATAAGGTTTTCATTTAAAGAAGCCTAAAGGTGGCCCTAAAGAATTGAGTGTGATGCTGAGACTACCTTTGTCTGAGGCACAATATCGCAAAAAATGTTTGACAATTATCTAAACCTTGTCATATTGGTATTCATTGGAAAGTTCTTGCCAAGTACTATCAATTGAGTACCAATGTGCCAGGGTTCGCATAACTTTTTGAAATATTTTTGTTTTGTTCAAATTAGTCACCAGCATCAAAAGGGTTAAGGTTACCATTAACACAGAGAAAACATTTAGTTGTTAAGAAAACACCTTGAAGTTTACTTATCAGAATTGAAGGATAAAGAGAAAAGTTTGGGGTACAAGGGATGACAATATTGATTTTCTTTTGAATATTTAAGGATGTTCTAGGTGTAACCTTAAGTGAAGAGTAACGCTCAATGCTACCCTTTTTCTGCCAGTATACATTTGAGCTGTTAGTTATTTGGGATATTTCTTACTTTCATACCTCCCACATTATTAAGACATGGGAAGTTCCATCTCATATCGCGAGGAACAATTATTTTCTGGAGGAGCCATTGTCTCATGCCTGAAGAAGTTATTGAACTCTTGCATGGCTCGTCGTGCACTATCTCAGAAGTGGCAGGAAAGTTGAAGGAAGTTTCTTCTCGGCGGCGCAATCAGTTCACTACCCTGACCTTGGGTCAAGCATAAGGGGGTGTCGAATCAGTGTTTGCGGGCAAGATCTAACAGTGAGGGATGACCGGCAAACCTTTCAATTTATCTCGGGATACCTGCGGCAAGAAGGGAATGGTAAAATATTTATAGAGAGCAAATTGCTTCTTTTCTGCTCTGTCCGCATAATTGGTTTCCTAGCAACGCCGATTCGTCTCCCAGAGCAAAGATGCAAATTGTATTAGTAGCTAATTCCGCCCGTGGAGGAGGGGCTCAGTCGAAGATGGAGTCAATCAGCTAGGATTTATAAGCAGATTTGGCAGCGAAACGAGCAGGAGAGTATAGTCTGCAACATGTGCTATTGAGATCTGCAGCATGTTTTTTTTGCTGTTGTAATAAAGTTCTGATGATTAGAGATATGGAAACAGAGAGTGGAAAGCAAGTCTGACTTCAAACAAAATACCCGAGATAGAGATAACTATCATCTTGTCAAATTATATCATATATATGTATATATATATATATATATATATATATATATATATATATATATATATATATATATATATATATATATATATATATATATATATATTTATATATATTTATTTGTATATTGCATTGTTAGTTATAACTTGACTCCTATCACTCTTAGCTGATCGAGAATTTTTTTTACCACTGTGTGAAATTGTAGTAAAAAAGGTATGGATCATTCTTACTGGTGCACATAAATAAATATAATTCAAGTATCGCTTCTTAACTTTTAGTGTTAGTTCTAGGGCAACATGAAAGGATGACAGAAAACTGGGAAATGACTTAAACACTGGCACATGGGTACTCATCTGATAGTACTCAACCAGAGCTTTCCTATAAATACCCACATGATTTGGTTTGTATGATTTTCATAATTTTTTGCCTTCTTATTCATTGGATGAAATTAACATCAGCATCATGGGTTATCAAAAAGCGTTGGCCAATTCATGACACTGCAGGCAGAAAGGGGGTAAAAACAACCCTTAAATAGCTTTACTTTCGATCCCTTAAATAGCATTACTTTTGATCCCTGTTTTTTTAGAATGCCTAAGTTGGGTTATCTAACCAGGGAAATTCTTTAAACCCTTTGGTCTTTAAAATATAATGGAGCCTTAATTACACTGGGATGCATTGAGACCGATTTAATAATTGTTGAGAAACATCTCCTTGTTGTCCAAAATTGCCTATATTAACTATGGCGATTAGATTGTTATGGTCTTTTTTGACCCATGGCTTGCTTTAATTATTTGAAAACTGTGGCAAATAACTTGGTCATTTATAATTATTAGTTCGAGCTTGTTCGGTCTTTGCACAAACAATCCTCATACTTTCGATCCCTGCTCTTTCTGAACTCATTAAAAGCAGAGACATGGATTATAATAGACCTCTCTGTTAAAAGGGGCAACCTGAACCTCAGTCACTTATTGGCTGTGGCCGTATGACTATTGGCAGCAGCAGGGACTAATGACCCCAGGCTCTTACTCATTCAGCTGCAAATTGTGACAAACCTGATCATATGGAATTATTAATCAGCGGTTGTTTGGTCTGTCTCCCTCGAGCAGCTAGACTCCTGACCTTGGGAGCCATACGACCAGGGATTAGAAAGCTCAAATTTCTTAGAATTATGATCGTTTTAGATGACAATGTTTCAATGCCTTTTTGTAGAGATAAGTACTGGCAGAGACATATATACCTATATATACCTGAGTAGTGTATGTCCCTGGTACTGATACTCAATAAAAACTGAATACAGAATGGGATAAAGTACTGTATCATAAAGATGTTGTACTGGTATTGCTTAGCAATATAAAATTATCCTAACAGCTACCTGGCTACTGTATATGGCCCGTATTTGGTATGTACAAACTATTCACTTTACAGCCCTGCTGGAGGGTATTTGTGCTACCTTTAATTTGAGCATTCAAGCACTCAAACAAAGCAGATACAAAGCAGGATATTTATTTTAGGGATGTTATCTTGGCGCTATCATGGGTAGCGCGAAAAAATTAAATGCATGTGAAAAATACCAGTTATACACTTTCTCTGCACTAAGGCAGTTTGCTATTTGTTTACAAATTTTCTCCAGGCTTGAAAGGGTTAAGCAAGTGCTTGTTTTGACTGAGGCTACTACCAGTATGAACTGCTGACCATAGAATGCTGTGTGCATACAGATTATTATCGCTGGAGGCTGTAGACTCAATGTAAACCTTGTCCACCTACAATCAATGACCAATCAGAGGCCTCGGTGCAGTTATGCTATTGTCCACCAGGAATCTCTCAAGCATGGCTCGGTTCTGTACTTGGTTTCTGCTGTGGTATTGATCAATGCTGAGGCTACGTTTGTTTAAAGCACAAGGACGCAAAGATTTTAGAAACCCCTCTAAACCATGTCATGTTGGTATTCATTGGGTTAAGTTCTCGCTGAGTGCTCTCAGATGAGTACCCATGTGCCAGGGTTTCACTCTTTTTTTTTAATGTTTTTTGTATTATTTTGTAATGGCTAAATTAGCTACCAGCAGCATAAGAGTTAAAATACAGGCAACTGAAGGAGCTTCTGGCAAGATGTGCATTTGTGTTTTGGTAAAAAGTAGGATGCTCACGTCTGGACGTCTGGAAGATAACAGGAGTATATTTTACTCAGGCTTTCAGGCTTTCAGGCCCTTCAGTATACACCATGACATCCCCTTGCAGAGATTATTAGGATCAAATGTTTATTTTTTCCTAAGAGTGTTCGAGTTTTCGTCTTTTTTTAGTGTTAGTAACAGTTAAATGGACAGACACAAATGCAAAACAAACAAGTTCAGGTGTTCTACCTTTAAAATGTCATATGATCTTAGATGAATAAAAGAACAGATATGTAGCGAGAGACCAATTACTATATGCGCTATAGTGAAGGCCTGGCTATGCTAGGGGTCTCGAATCTGGACTAAGCGTGACATCACCAGGAGACAAAGACCAATGCGGGCTCTCATATCGTTTACATCAGAGAGAAACTTGCACGCCAACATGCGCAGTACGCGACTTTTTGGGATATTCCCTGAAGCTAGCCTGTTCTGGTTGACCGGCTGGTTTCATATCCACTTGTTTTAATTTATCTAAGATGAATTTTGAAATAGGCTATTTCATGAAAATTGTTTTCATACAAGATTACATACCCATAACATACATTTCACTTGGGAATTCCACCTCCAAATAAACATCAACTTCTTGTGGTGCTGTATGTTTATTATAGAGTTCAGTCAGCATGACAAGTCTTTAATGATATAGCCACAAGTGTACACTGTCATTACCGGGGAGAATTGATCTGCAGCAGAAGCTGCTCCGTGTGATCAATACGTTCACTTTCTCTCTCAACGATGACAAGTGTAAAACTACAAGTGCACGTACAGGGTACAGGGTTCACTGTTCAGCACGCCAAACATCTATGTGTGGTGTAGAATTACTTCTTGGCATTGATTTTGGCCGGAAACTTGCATCCCTCCACCCTCTACTTTGTAAAAAAAACATTCTTTGAGATTCAAATTTGCAATCCTGAACTATTCAATTGATAAAAATGCGGAATGCAGAGTTGAGGATATTGGCTTTGATATATATATATACATGTATATGCATAGATGTATGTATATATATATATATATATATAATATATATATATATATATATATATATATATATATATATATATATATATATATATATATATATAATATATATATAATATATATATATATATATATATATATATAATATATATATATATATATATATATATATATATATATATATATATATATATATATATATATATATATATAATATATATATATATATATATATATATATATATATACTATATATATATATATATATATATATATATAAATATATATATATATATATATATATATATATATAT
>CAWWDR010000828.1:2500-12500 GCA_963942565.1 Maea johnstoni | reverse complement strand
CGCTATCCAGGCCAGTACTGTAACTGCACTATATAATGTTTTCGCCCTGTTTAAGTGATTTACAGTATTCATTGACTAAGTAATATTACAAAAATAGATACGTAATCAACAAGAAGAACTTGAACGCTGTGAACAAATATCAAATAATGAATGAAAATAGTAAAATAGGGTAATAACTCTGACAATAGATTATAGCGGGTGTACCAAGTACGTTTTTCGACTTAGCAGTGATTGACTATCGAATTGAACATATCGTGTGTGCCTCCGAGGGTCATGATATATCTTCTACCCCGGGGAGAGGACCTAAATCAGGGGATGGCTTTCGGGGCGGTTTGCGCTCAGCCTGATATGGCTTCACATGACTCCGCGAAGCAGAAAGATCTGTGTACCCTAAGTCGTGTGTCTTTACTGGGAGATCTCTAAATGTTAGGCACACCACCCGGGGCTTTAGCTTGTCACGAACGCCGCGTATGGTCTAAACTGATTACCTCAAGATTTCATGAGGTTTTTCCTGCTTCGTGAGCCTAGAAACTCTGAGCGCAATATCGCCATAACTCCAGCAAACAAGGGAGTCTTGGTGGACTTGTTGATTAGCACAGCTCGCATGCGAGGATTGCAAATCGAATTGCTTCAGGAAACTTCATAACGTTCAGAGTGCACACGACCATTGCCTTTCGTTAGTGCTAAAAGCTCGCAAAACGCAAAGATCTCGTTTGATCGAGAACTAAGTAAACGTGATTTCGTTTTTTTTTGTCGTCGGCATATTTAATACCACGCTATTAGTGGGGAGATGAGAATCTGTCACTACGTGTAGGTTATTACGATATTCTCATCCTCTCATCGTAGAGAGACTGATTAGGAATGAGTATGGACTCATTCATTAAATGGTGCATATTTTTTTTTACCACTACCACTATCGTTATCGTCATTCATCATTGATTTTTAAGATAAATGGTGATATTGGTAAGCTACTACTATATGTACTACTACTACTACTACTGCTACTACTACAACAACTACTACTACTTCTAACTTCTTCCACCGATGCTACTACTACTACTACAAAAACTACTCACTACTACTACTACTAAATACTTCCACCAATTATACTACTATACTACTACTACTACTACTACTACTACTACTACTACTACTACTACTACTACTACTATAAACCCGAGGTCCAATGGGCTTTAGTTTATATACATTGACCAGCTTCCACATTCCTGATTATCATGCTACGAGTGGCAATTTGACATGTAAACCTACTAGTAGATGGTTCTTGGAGTAAAAAGCAGCTTTTAATAAAACAGAAAAAGTCTCTAGGTTTAGGTTATTTGATATATTTTCTGGAAAACGTGCGTGAAGACCTTACCCTGATATGTATAATACAAAACATGTCAAATTACATCGCCCCAGCAGTTAGCACAGCGAAGCCCCATTCTTTTCCTTGAATCAGGGAAAGAAAAAATGCATCCTCAGAGTTGACATAAAGTAAGAAGGTAGCTCCATGCACGGTGTGACGTTGCTTATCTTCTAGCACCTAAAGGGATTGGCAGCTCAATGGTGTGCAATAGTATTTGGCACCTCCTGGGGAATCCTACACCCGTGTCGCATCTTGTTCCGCTTTCGGGTTCGAATCCCAGCCTGGACATGTGAGAAAGTTGCCAGTGTCTTGGGGTTAGGCGGTGGTTTTCGCCGAGTACTCCGGTGACCTACACTAGTAACTGGCTAGTTACGAATTAGCCACAGTTGGCATAAATGTGGCGAAAAACAAAAACTACTATTACCTAATAGAAGAATAGGATGTGTGGATGTATTTATTGATCCTATGCCTCATCTAAAAGATCCCATGGTTCTCTTTGGACCTGAAGGCTCTGCTTTTACTCTTTTTCTTCTTTCATCTAGAATTTTTGTGCTTTGTCATTGTTCTTCCCCAATGACAAAAGTAGCACTTTTTGGTTATATCTGATGGCACTAAATGGCTCATGTGTGCCATTGTGCCTTTAAAGCACTATCCACTAGTCTTCTAGCCAGCTCAGGTAGCCAATCCCTGTGGAGATGGACAGATAGAGGACCGTGCGTGCAGCAAAGGCATTAGAGAATACGTCGTTGTTCGGGAGGGCCATTCGCTCCTTTTTGCTTACAAGTAAGGTAGGCCATGTTTGCTCGAAGTTGATGGTTTCCGGCTAACGCCTCGAACAATAGACTCGTGTTTATATGGCGTCAACTCCTTTTAAATATGGTCCATCTATTACGTAACTTTCATTGTAAGATGTGTAATGTGTTCAGTTATGAATATAGATTCAGTTCTAAAGGTTCCAAAATTCAACTCTTACAATTTAAGCTGTTGCTTTTCTTGCTAAAAAATCACTTATTTTATATTCGCTTAAAACCAATGAGGTAGATCTACATTCCTGTTAAAACGATCCCACACACCCCATATAGAACGAACCCCCTACGTATACATACTGGATTCGCCCCTGGTCAATTAGTTTGCTGGGAACCTGTGTAGACCCGGAGTATGCTCCATCCATATAAGGTAATTTTATGTATGAATACATACCCATCCACAAACGAGCTTCTTGGGTGGACATAGGTGTACTAGTCAATATGGTAGACAATGGACAAAGGCTATAGTCCGTGAGCTGACGTTCGAAACCCTCCCCCCCCCCCTGGGGAATTTCGGAGACCTATATTTCCAAAAACCTTATACCCTCAGCTGTTCAGATCAGCTTGTCTGCACTTATATCGCGGGTGCGTTTGCCCTGGAGGGCCAATTGAAGGTCGGTACCTCCCTCTTTTTCGGGGTGGGGGTGACATTTTCTAAGTGGGGGTGGTATGGACACTTGCAATTCTCTGGGATACTCCAAATTTGTTGTGCTGGTCAAGTGATCAACAGGTACAATTACCAAATACCTTTCAGAAGCACCGTATTACTATCCATGGAAATTTTTTCAAAAAACATCTCAAAAAATGCCATTTTTTTGCAGTTTTTTTGAAAATTTTCACAAACTTTAAGTTTTTAGTAGTCAAATGAGTACAAAACCACCCCATATTATATACCTAAATTACAAGCAACCTCTTATCTGCATAATAAAACAAAGATGAGCTCCATTGGTTATTCGAGCGTGATTTTACAGGACTTTCTTTTCCCCTACCCCTATGTTGAAAAAATAACCGAAAAATAGCATAAAATACTAAAAAATATTTTTAAAAATCCAAGATGTTCCTTTAACACATGTTTGGTACTGGAAATAGTTTGAACATGACAAAGACTGGTTGGGATGAAAAAAATGGATTGCCCAGTTGCCCGGGACAACCAAATTTTACCAAATTTGCTAAAAATCCAGTTTTAGGCTAGAAATCAGAGTTTGAATAACAATATGACTACTGAAAAGGTGTTTAAAGCTATTATGTGAGACTGTAGGTGTTTTATAGTTGAAAATAGTCATAGCTGGATACTTATCAATTGTTTTATTTCAGTTCAACCCTATTTAGAAGGTAATCTAGAAGGCCAAAGGTCTCAAAATGTTGTTATACTACAAAAATTGTAGTGAGTCAATGCCGGTGTGTGGTTTTAACATGGTCAGAAGATCAGGATAGACTGCTGTTGGGCCTTAACCTACTGGGGCTTATCAACCTGGTAGCCCAGTTGCCTGGGACTATTGAATTTTACCAAAATCTGCTTTAAATCGAAATTATAGTGTCAGAAGTCAAGTTATTTTGAGAAAGTGACCCTTTGTGCAATATCAGACCTCTTTTGTGACATGATGCTGTTTTCCTGTTGTTTGCATTCTTCTTGTTTAATGATTTTGACCACTGGATATATGTAAGGGAACCCCATCCATCATCAGAAGGAAAGCATAGGACATTTTTGTGCCCCATAGGACAGTTTTGTGCCATAAATCGTAACTGTAACTCACAAAGACCAACACACCTTGTTGACAAGGAACATTCAAACCATAATACCTGATTACCAAACACACTCAAAAGTTCCTCCAATATGCCTGAATGGGCACAAAAATAGACACCTGTATCCCCAGCTCCCCCTGCTATACTAGCTATTTGAGGTGGACAAACAGCCTTTAGGTTGGCATGAAGCATTCAAACTACATTGTCTGAATATCAAGCTTTATCAGAAGTTGACCTCAACACATATCCTATCCCTTCTCTGTTTTCCTCAACCCTGAGAGGTGTGATACCTGTATCTATTCCAATCTAATACCAACAGTCCTTAAAAGCTGTGTACATGTACCTCAAGAATCATTCAAACCATTATCCATATCCCTAATTAGCTGGGTACCTTTATCTCATCTGAGCAATATAGTGGAACCCTTAAAATTAAGTGTCATTAGGTCATCCCTGCTATACCTGATAGTATGGTTTTCAGGTAACAAGCCTATTAAGTTTGGGGGTATAAGGTAGGATGGTATACAACTACAGGGCCTATTGTTGTATAGGGTAGTAGCAAGGATAAGATGTCCTAAATGAACCACTTAACATTAATAGCTAGGTAACTATATCTCATAGCTAATGATATGAGATATCATTACTTATCCTGTAAGGCTTGAGGGAAATAGCTGGTATGGGAATCAAGTATGTAATATATGAAGATTTAGGGTAATAGATTGATGAGGTAAATGTGCTTATCTGTTATCCTGGGTGGGGGGATTATTGCTGGTAAGGGAAACATGTATCTTACATTTTAGGGCTAGGGCAATAGCCAGAATTGGACATAGATACCCAGCCAACTAAGGTTAACTAATAGTTCTATCTGGTACAAGGTGGGATAGGGGTATCCAAACTCTTGAGGCTGAGAGCAGTTAGCAGTTATAGCTGATATGAGATACTCATATATAACCTTAGTAAAGGTATTGGGATAATAGCAGGGAGGGGATATAGATGTAAGAGGTACAGGCTCATGATTAACTTATTAGGATTTAGGGTAATTGCTGAGTAGAAATGGGTAAGGATACAGATACCCAATCCATGGTACCCAGTCTACCAAGGTCTTGGGCAGTAGTTAGGATGAGATACAGGATCAAACATGTTAGGTATCAGGGTAAGAGTTAAAGGATTAGGATAAGACAGGTAGCCAGCCTATAGGGTAATAGGATGATATACTGCTATAGTGACTCATGGAAATAGCCCAGATGAGATGCAGGTACCCAGTCTACAGATATTTAGAGGCAATGGTTGGAATGGCATAGTATTACCAAGCCTTTAAAGGATCAGTGTAATGGATGGCATGGAAAACTGGTATCATACATATTAGGAATATGGATGATGTGTGGAATAAGAAACAGGTAGCCGAGCTATAGGAGCTCAGGATTATAGATTCATAGCTATGATGAGTGTTTACTAGGGCCGAGGGTGGTGGCATGGAAGAGATACATGTACCCACCCTGTACAGGGTAATAGCTAAGATGAGGTATTGCTTCTCACCTGGTAGGAATCTGGTCAATTGCTGGTATGATACAGGTACCAAGCTGGACATGGATCGGGGTAATAATTTGTATAAGATATATGTACTCAGCTGATACGAGCTGAGGGAAGTAGTTGGGATTGGATACAGTTACACAATCGCTTAGTGTTGATACAAACAGAGGGGAAGGGATAAGATATAGGTATCCATCTTTGTGCCTTTTGAGGAGTTGGGGAATCTATTGAGAGTGGTTTATAATCAGACATTGTGTTTTAATTCTTTCTGCCAACTAACTACTGGCTGTTTGTTTACCACAAATAGCTAGTATGAGGGGGGGGGGGGGACTGGATAGAGGTGTCCATCGTTGTGCCCATTCAGGCATATTGGAGGAAATATTGAGGCATATGTACCCAGCTTTTAAGGATTGGTGGTATTAGATTGTTTTATATACAGGTATTGCACCTCTTAGTAGGGTTAACCCTGGAAAAGAGAGAAGGGATAAGATACAGATATCCATCTTTATGCTTCTTAGGAGGGTTGCGTCGAGTTCAATTTTTGGTACAGCTTGATAATCTGACAATGCAGTTTGAATGCTTCACGCCAACCTAATGGCTGTTTGTCCACCTCAAATAGCTTGTATGGGGGGTAGGGGTAGCTGGGGATACAGGTGTCCATTGTTGTCTATTCAGGCATATTAGAGGAACTATTGAGTGTGTTTGATAATCAGGTATTATGGTTTGAATGTTCCTTGTCAACAAGGTGTGTTGGTCTTTGTGAGTTACAGTTACGATTTATGGCACAAAACTGTCCTATGGGGCACAAAAATGTCCTATGCTTTCCTTCTGATAATGGATGGGGTTCCCTTACATATGTCCAGTGGTCAAAATCATTAAACAAGAAGAATGCAAACAACAGGAAAACAGCATCATGTCACAAAAGAGGTCTGATATTGCACAAAGGGTCACTTTCTCAAAATAACTTGACTTCTGACACTATAATTTCGATTTAAAGCAGATTTTGGTAAAATTCAATAGTCCCAGGCAACTGGACTATCAGGTTGATAAGCCCCAGTAGGTTAAGGACCAACAGCAGTCTATCCTGATCTTCTGACCATGTTAAAACCACACATCGGCATTGACTTACTACAATTATTGTAGTATAACAACATTTTTAGACCTTTGGCCTTCTAGATTACCTTCTAAATAGGGTTGAACTGAAATAAAACAATTGATAAGTATCCAGCTATGACTATTTTCAACTATAAAACACCTACAGTCTCACATAATAGCTTTAAACACCTTTTCAGTAGTCATATTGTTATTCAAACTCTGATTTCTAGCCTAAAACTGGATTTTTAGCAAATTTTGGTAAAATTTGGTTGTCCCGGGCAACTGGGCAATCCATTTTTTTCATCCCAATCAGTCTTTGTCATGTTCAAACTATTTCCTATACCAAACATGTGTTAAAGGAACATCTTGGATTTTTAAAAATATTTTTTAGTATTTTATGCTATTTTTCGGTTATTTTTTCAACATAGGGGTAGGGGAAAAGAAAGTCCTGTAAAATCACGCTCGAATAACCAATGGAGCTCATCTTTGTTTTATTATGCAGATAAGAGGTTGCTTGTAATTTAGGTATATAATATGGGGTGGTTTTGTACTCATTTGACTACTAAAAACTTAAAGTTTGTGAAAATTTTCAAAAAAACTGCAAAAAAATGGCATTTTTTGAGATGTTTTTTGAAAAAATTTCCATGGATAGTAATACGGTGCTTCTGAAAGGTATTTGGTAATTGTACCTGTTGATCACTTGACCGGCACAACAAATTTGGAGTATCCCAGAGAATTGCAAGTGTCCATACCACCCCCACTTAGAAAATGTCACCCCCACCCCGAAAAAGAGGGAGGTACCGACCTTCAATTGGCCCTCCAGGGCAAACGCACCCGCGATATAAGTGCAGACAAGCTGATCTGAACAGCTGAGGGTATAAGGTTTTTGGAAATATAGGTCTCCGAAATTCCCCAGGGGGGGGGGAGGGTTTCGAACGTCAGCTCACGGACTACTAAGGATTATAGCTTTAAAGCAATCGCGAATGCGGATTGAACATAATAGTGGAAATCATATTGCTCCTCTTAAAGGTGATCTAAAGATGCAGTTTATCTTCCCAAAGGTGAACTCCGTGCCCAGTTAGTCCAACAAATACGATCAAATTATAAGCACATTGCTGTTACTCCCACCCCTTTGTAGCGGAGCGGTATCTAATAACCATGTTTGGGTTTGTTGGTAACATGCTGTTTATAAGTACAAACACATATCTTTCCATGCACCAATTGGACATATGATTTAGAAGATATAATTATAAAAACGGTATCTCTAAACGGACCAACAAAACCTGTGTTAACTCTGTTTTTAGATACCTGAATTTCATTATGGTCATCCTAATTTTAGCTGATCATACACACGGCATGTATAAATGTACATATAACTGTTCCTCTTGCTGCAGTTCGGAAACTAGTTTGATGGCGAACACCATTATGATAATATTGCTAATATTGAAACAGTTATCCCCGTATTCATTATACAAATGCCCTTTCGCTTAGGGGTTATCGCGACAGCGGATGTCGTAAAAGATGAATTGATAACAGTTTATGTTATGCTGGATAGCTTATGACTTGATATGCAAAACACATTAGAATAAATAGGTCACTTGGCTATATTTGGTAAAAGTTCTAAGGCAGTTTAATCAATTCCATATTATGAATATCAAAGTGAGGAGTTTGCGATAAGATATTCTGAGCTATATCATTGTGTGCAATATTGTCAACCACTACCTGAGGCTACAAAGGGTACATACATCTACACGCATGGCTGTACTCATTGCACCCTCCTGCTCTGCCGTGATATCCTATAAAAGACAAATAAAATAATAGAGAGACGCACACAGGCCTAGCAACACTAACGTAAGAGCTATGGTCTTAATTATCAAAGCATTAGGCTATGTGCGTAGTAAACCATTCATATCCATCACTTGTACATGAAGATAGAGATCTGATGTTTTAAATGCTTTCTTAACCCTTCCAATTCTAAGACCACTTTAGTTCAAATCAGAAGGACTCAAAGATTTTTGAAAAACATCTAGACCCTGTCATGTTGGTATCCATTGGATAGCTCTCGTTGAGTGCTCTCAGATGAGTACCCATTTGTTAGGATATTTTTCAGGTTTTTGCATCATTTTGTTTGGCCAAATTAGCCACCAGCAGCAAAAGGGTTAACCCTTTCGATGGCGTGCTTTTGGCATCAGTGTAGGTGCTATAAACTTGGTGTGACGTAATACCGATTCTCTCCCTTGTTCAAGCAATCAGGTGATGGAGGTAGATTGCAGTTTGCACAGTACGTTTCTCCTTTAGTTTTGAGCATTCAATCACTTTGCTTTTGGCTATATCACGTTTGGTTTCACTTCAAACAAGTTCTTTTCCTTAACTTTTGTTTCGATTTACAAGCGTTCTCTTGAATTTTGTTTATTATTTCTGTTTTGTTTTATCAACTATATCATCATGTTTGTATATTTCAAACAATGTGATTCGGTCAATAAACATACATACAAAATGAACTGTTCCTTTTAAAACGTGTTTCTGGGATTAGTTCTGGAATTAGGAGCTTAACATGGCCGCCTTATGTACATAATGATCTACTCTCATACGTCTCCATGGAGTTAGACAGAAGCTTAACATGGTTCTTGGCACACCAGACAGTATTCTTCGTGACTTGATCATGAAGTCAGATAGCAGCTTATTGTGGTTGATACATCATGTAGTGTATTTCTTGACTTGAATCAGATAGCATCTTAATATGGTTTGGTAGATCAGACAGCGTGCTTCTTGCTTGTTCATAGATAGCATCTGACTCTATGATGTGTTATAGCATATTATGTTTGAGTACATCATGCAGTATGCTTCCTGATTTGTGCATGGAATAAACATGGCTTTAGGTGTATTACTGATCCTCTCCCATGCTTATCCATGTATTGCAATAGCAGATAAACAAAGCTTTACCTACATTATATTGTGCTCCCTGATTTGTTCTTGAAGTAAAGCAACCGATATGAATGACTTCATGTACGTTAGTAATCGGACCTTACATCTAACCCTTATGCTTCTGATGGTGGCTAATTTGGCCAATAGGAAACGATGCAAAAACCCTTAAGAATGATTGAAACCCTGGCATATGGTTATTTATATGAGAATTCCCAGCGAGAGCTATCCAATAAATACCAGCATGACAGGGTTTAGATGGTTTTAAAAATCCGTCCTTGTGCCATGGACGACAGTAACCTCAAAATTTGAAGGGTTAAGTAAATGGACATCTAGGAGACAGACGGTTCTCAGGTAACGCAGTTTACCTGTAAGGTAAATGGCAAGGTGGTTGCATGAGTGTCAGGCTCAGTACAGGCAAATGATGCCCACCAGAGGTACTGTATAACTGGTTAATTTGGCGTGGTTTTAATTTGGCGTTTTTGGCGAATGCCCGTCAACGCCAAATTAAAGATCGCATAAAAATATGTCTACATGAAGA
>CAWWDR010000826.1:0-11110 GCA_963942565.1 Maea johnstoni | reverse complement strand
CTGGGATTTTACAATAGCGCATATGGACTTCATATGTATGAAGTCCAAAGTAGTGTAATGTTTTCTCAGCCTAGCAAGGCGTTTTTTTCTATATATTTTGTATGTTTACTATATACTTTTGTAGCTTTTACTACAGTCAATAAAGAATATATATATATATGGGCAGAGCGCTATTTTCGCTAACCTTTTGTTCCCGCTATACTTAAGTAGTTTACAGTATCGGATAGTTGCTAGCTTACGTCTGTGTGATTGGCAGTATAATCCATTGCACTGCTGTCATCCCAGACCCATGGTGCTTGACCTGAATGTCGCCGCATCCCGATGTACGATCTAGTAAAGCCAGAACTGTTTAATAAATGACATAAGATACATTAAATGGATTCTTGCAGAGCAGTATTTGTTTATTTTAATACATAGATAGGTAAGTGCATACATACAAACACATATAGAGTCTAGGCATGAGATACATTAAATTGAATTTTGCAGAGTAATATTTGTTTATTGTAATATATAGATACGTACGTGCATACATACATACATACATACATACAAACAAACATACATAGAGTCTAGGCATGAGATACATTTAATTGATTTTAGGAGAGTAATATCTGTTTATTGCAATGCATAAATACGTACCTACAAACATGCAAACATACATACAAACATATATAGAGTCTAGGCCTGGGATACATTAAATTGAATTTTGCAGAGTAATATTTGTTTATTGCGATGCATAGATACATACGTACATACATGCAAACATACATACAAACATATATAGAGTCTAGGCATGGGATACATTAAGTTGATTTTTGCAGAGTAATATTTGTTTATTGCAATGCGTAGATACGTGCGTACATACATGCAAACATACATACAAACATATATAGAGTCTAGGCATAGGCACAAGGCAGACTTGTACAAATTCCACACCACTATAGTTGGAAGAGAAGAGGACTAAACACATGAGTGCAACCACGAATATGAAAGCTTACTATTACTAGAATTAATAATGAACCATATAGTGGTAGCAGAGAGCAGGTGTCCAGATAACAATTTGTTACAATGGTACAATCTAAGTGGTTTGTTTATATGCCTATTTAATACCTTGATACATGTAGCTGGAAAATCCATGACATATTTTTCAAAATAGGATAAGTACTTCAAAGATTGGAGTTGAAATATATTTTTGGTAATGGCAGCTACTCTTTTGAATATTTTATATCACTGTATATCATAATGACAACTTTAATAGCTTGCTTATCTGCCTTAGATTAAAAGACATTGGTAAGGAAATCATTTGATCAAATAGTTTGAGGTTATGAAGCACGAGGATGTAATTCTCACTATTTCCCCACCTGACTAGTGTATAGCAAAGATTAGCATATTTAGACCCTTTCCACCAACTTTAAAGATTTAGACATTTAACCCATTAACACCCAGAGCAGCCAAAAGAGGCCTGACAATTTTGGAAGTATTTAACTTACAAACACATTTTCTTGAAAACATTTGAAGGAGAAATGTTGATCACAAGCCAAACAAGAACTCTCCTTCAAATCTTTTGTGATTTTTGCTTTATTCAAAAGATATTTTCAAAAATATGAGAGTAGCAGACGAGACGTTTTAGAGAAACTCTAAGTGTGAATGGGTTAATAAGCTGTTGGTGGGTGAAATGGATGCAAGTGAGAAACGGTTTGTTGCAATTTGCTTCGCGTCAAGTCCTTCTATTGACTGGCAACCTTTTTCTTATCAAAGCAGTTATCATAATATGATAGTTAAACATTAAAGTAGATCCAAATTTCAAAACTATGTTCAAGGACATTTGTGAATATGAATATAGTGTCCTTGAATATTTTTAGATTTTTTTAAAATACTTATTTTTTTCAAAAAAAATGTGTTTTTTTAAGATTAGTGAAATTTTTTGAATTGAGATTTTGAATAGTTAGGAATGTCCTCACATGATTACAAACATCCTTGTTAATGGAAGGATCTGTTTATACGATTATATTTCAAAAACCTTCCCCAATAATCAAAACACTTGATTGTCTATTCAATTCCATTCGGTTTGTGTTACTCACAGTTGCCATAGGAATTCCAATTCCCCGTCGCTATGGATACTGACTAGTGACGTCCCAACTTTCTCACAGTGAGCTCGAGCATCTGCATAGTTCTTGGCGTCAGGATAATGGCGGTAACACTTGTCTCCAAATGGTTTCCATTGATCATCACACTGGCCTTGATTTGATATGAAATAGTAATATTTTTTATAATAATAATAATAATGCTAATTATAATAATAATAATAATAATAATAATAATAATAATAATAATAATAATAATAGTGATAATACTACTAATGATAATAATGATAATAATAAAAATACTACTACTACTACTACTACTACTACTACTACTAATAATAATAATAATAATAATAATAATGTTAAGAATACTACTACTACTACTTATAATAATAATAGTAATAATAATAATAATAATAATGATAATAATAATGATAATAATAACAATAATAATAATAATAATAATAATAATAATAATAATAATAATAATAATGATAATAATAATAACAATAATAATATTAATAATAATGATAATAATAATAATAACAATAATAATGATAATAATAATAATAATTATAATAATAATAATAATAATAATAATAATAATAATAATAATAATAATAATAATAATATGGATAATACTACTACTACTAATAATAATACTAATAAAGATAATGATAATGATATTAACGATAGAAAGTGTATTGACCATACTAGAAAGCATAAAAATAATACATCAAGATCAATACAGGTAATTAGGAAAGTGATTAATTACTAGTAATAGGAATTCTATTGACCATACTAAAAAGCATGACATTATTACATCAAGATCAACACTGATACATCAGGAAACAGTTGATAGATAATCACATTATATAGAACATAAACTACATTTAAAAGCATACAATCCGAGTCAAGAGAGGATAGAGTATTTAAAACTCTTTATCATTAGAGTTGCATTCAGCAAGTAGCCCATGCAATTTCTAGTTTCACTGAAACCCTCCATTGCATTTGCCTACCAGCCTGGTCACTGCACTATCTAGAGGTACAGTTTGTACTATAGGTAATTTAATCTACCCTATCCCGTCTATGTTCAGATGCTGCATGCATTCCATAGTGAAAGCACTGCCAATATATTGAAGTTATTATGATAAAAAAAGATTCTGCACTATAAAATGCTGTATGGAATAACGAAAACGAAGTTACGTCAAAAAGCATAGGTAAACATAAGTGGATACGAATACGATTAGAAAAGGATAACATACATACATACATACATACATACATACATACATACATACATACATACATACACAATTGCATGTGACCATGCGTACGTACGTACGTATGTATGTATGTATGTATGTATGTATGTATGTATGTATGTATGTTTGTATGAAGTGTGTTTGCGTGTTTAGAGAGAATGTCACCTGTACACAGAGAGGATCTATGTAAAGAATATCGGCAATATCTACACCAATATCAATAATGTCTATAGATAATAAAAAATGATATAGCAGAATAAGTCATGACACCCATATAACGTTAAATGAAACATGACGAATTGAAGACTGGAATTTAACATTTAACGGTATGTGATTTATTTTGTGAGTGCATGTTTTACTCACCATTTGACCATGGTGATACACTTATTACCATAACAAACATAGGTAGACAGCAGGCCTGCAAAATATGAAAAACAATCATCCATACCAGGAAAAAACAAGTAGTAAGTATTTGCTAACGAAAACATCTTTTACATTTTTGATGATGAGATTTCATCGGAATTCTGTTTCAACATGGTTGGAATGTTTAATGAGAATCCTGAAAACATAAACGCATCGTGTCGAATGCGTTGCGTCGCAAAATTGTGTTTTTATGAAATAAGCTCTATGGTGATTTTACCCTAAAAAGGTTTTGGGAGAGTAAGATTATGCTTTAAAATACATAACATCTCATTCAACATTCACTGTAATGTAAGATACAAATTAGTTTTTAAAACGGTTAAAATAAATACCGGTTCAAAACAATTACTCTTACAAGCAAACCTTAAGGAAAAAACATTTTTGTATTTTCTTATTGTAAATTATTGGATTTTATTATTCGTGCAAATAAGCCATCCTTACCTTTAAACTATGAGGGCGCGCCATTTGGTGTAAACCACAAGGGGGTATCCTTCTAAGCTGTTAGTCAACGAACCTCCTAGGTGATAGGTAATGTTACAAATCTCATTTTTTTTTAATGTAGCCGATAGACTGATTCCTTATATCTAGAGGTTACCCGAACCGAACTCTGTGAACCTCCACTATTGATGACAACGAATTTTCCTCTGTGATTGATTTTGGTATCTCTCTGCGTTGTGTATTTAGTTCAACATGACATTATCAAAAACAATGCAGTCACTGTACTTTCGCTCAGTCGTTTATAAGTTGTTGATATCTAATGACTCTTTCCAGCAAAATATGTGCGTAGTAAGTTCTTGAATCCCCTTATCCTAAGAAGGATGGTGTATCCACAATGAAATCAATATACTTTTGGAAAAGTATAATTATATCTTTTGTTTCTGGATTGGCTACTGTTATTCTATTTTCGACTCGTTCTGATATGAATTAAGTATACTTATGCTAGAATACCATTGATACTATCTTGGAAATCAATGTATTATCCTGTGTATTGAACTGAATGTGACACGATGACTTGTTTCTGAGACGACCCTGGTATTTTTGCCATGTGAAATGTACAAGCTAGAGCAACATTCCCATGTGAAATTGACGACGTTCTTTGGTTTCCGTGTTGACGTATGGTCAGTTGTCAAAGGATGAATAGTGCAGAATATCTCTTTGATGGACTGGTTGGAGCCTACGCTATTGCAATACGACAGAGTGTGAGATAGTTTGCTTGTTTTGCCAGCACTGAAATAACCACGAGTGGGCTTAGTGTTAGGGAGCTTTGTACTTAAGAGCGATCAATGAAAGGGTAAGCAAAATCGACGAATTAGGAGCGAGTGCACGTACTTTCCCAAAACCACCCATATTTTCTGGCTTTGTATGAGAAACAAGTAATGTTAGTTAAAATGTTAGTGAGGAGTATACAGTAAAACGTGTAAATTGACAACGGTTTTTGGTGATCACAATTAACGTAAGTGCTTTTTCTATACACGTCCCCATTTGCAATTGTTAAATTGGTAACGTGAGTACAACAAGGTTCTGTCATTGCTTTCCTCTAAAACCTCCTATTCCAACGTTGGGGCGGTCAATAAAGTACAATTACAATTACAGCGGGTCATTTAAATGGAATGAAAATGCAATTTGGTCAAAAAGGAATAAAAAAAACCATTATAAAACAGACACACACCTGACTTCAACTATACTTATGAAACATACATAATCTACACTTATATCATTGCATTTAATGATTTATGACACATTACTTGTAACTGCCTGTTAGTCACTTTGCAATACGTATGTACATTTCAGAGCGTCAAAACCAATACAAGAAGAAATGTAATTATAACTGAAATATACACCTTTACATTTCAGAAATCAAAGTGCAACCGTATATTGACATGCTTATGAAACTGTGTCCATTACCAAATACCGGCGAAACATTAAAATGGCACTAAGTAGTCAGATGCTAGATATTGTTGAAAATTTATACCCCCTCTATAGTTATTGTACTGGAAACGTTGGTGTAAAGTGTCATTTATGTAACATACGTTTGTTTGCCTGACGCCGGAATTCTAAAGACACATACACTTAGCATTGACATATTTACTGCTTTCCATGAAATACAAGTATGCAGACTAAGTGCCAATACGTATGCATCTGCTTTAGTAGATATATTATGGTTCCTATGAAAGTGCATGCAAACATAGAAATTGGTGTACTAGTAATACCTTTCAAGATATAGCATTGTCACTGAGTGACCGTTAAAATAACGACACCACAGAGTGACAGATATTTGGTCGACCTGTGTTACAGACATTTGAAATCCCAGAAATATATGTGTGTGTGTGTATATATATTATACAAATATGACATCCCTGCGGGGTTGCTAACATGGTTGTCTACCCCGAGTGAGCATTGTCACCCGAGGGCGTAGCCCGAGGGTGACAATGCTCACGAGGGGTAGACTACCATGTTAGCAACCCCGCAGGGATGTCACATTTGTTTTATTATACCGAACAACACCCCCCCCCCCCCTCACCCCCGGGCACCCAAAATATATGACAAGTTGAAACTTACAAAACTCACTTGGACAGTGTAATTTCGGAGCAGCAGGTTTACCGTGCTGACCATGTTAAGGATATACTACATGTATTTAATTTATCCTTCCTGAACAACCTACCACCTCAACTTGGTTGAGATTTTACTTTTTCCCCCATAATTGAGACACTCGCGCAAGTTGTTCCCAACAATAAGATAATTCCATTGTTGACGGCGGCATTCTGCTGAGGCCTTGAAATACTTTCGCCACGCGCGGGGATCTTGAAAGCATGACGTCCTCAACAATATAGGGAATCATGAAACGGCACATTGACAGCGGGTGCTAATACGTCGTCTCCTTGACAGCGGGCGCTACTCCTTGAGTAGCGCCCGCTGTCACTGAACCTACAGACACACAGGTTGCTAGCAGTCTTGACACATGGCTCTCATCCAATGGGATGAGAGTATTTTCACGTGAGGTATAATAAATATATATATATATATATATATATATATATATATATATATATATATATATATATATATATATATATATATATATATATATATATATATATATATATATATATATATATATATATATATATATATATATATATATATATATATAAAGAGAGAGAGAGAGAGAGAGAGAGAGAGAGAGAGAGAGAGACTGTCAAACAACAGTAATGGTTAAGTTGATTGAGCTTTTAGCTCATTTCTCAACATTCCTAAAACAAGATAGGTTACAAGATAGGTCGTTATTATGGATTGTAAAGATTAAGAATGTTTAGCCAAACAACCTGTAAATTAAGATACTTCGACACATAAGTTTATAATTTATCATCGAGTATCTATGAGTGCATTCTCGACGTTTTATAAAACAAGGGAAAACAACATTCCGGTGATCACTTTCAGAATTTAACGAGTTTTTCGTTGTCAACACTTTGAAATAATACCGAATAATGGATATGGCATTTGGCATATCATGTCGCATTGTCATATAAAGATATAGACAACACCTATCCACATTCTTTCAGTGAGATTATAGTGCTTATAGTGCTTATCTGACAACACAAACTGACATATATTTAGTCTTAGATGAATAAAAACAAGTGGATATGTATCCAGTCGTTCAACCTCAATAACCAGGCAGCAGCGAACAGCCCAGAAGTTACGTTCTGTGCATGTTGGTGCGCAGCTTTCGTTGTAATAAAAACGATACGAGACCCTACATTAGTCTTTGCCTCTTTGTGGAGTCACATTGATGCCAGATTCGTGACCCGTGGGATAGTCAGGTCTTCACTATAGCGTATATAGTAATTCGCCTCTCGCTCCATATCCATTATTTTATTCATCTAAGCTTCAGCGGAGAGCATACTTTCCATTTTCCCTGTTAATCAAGTACAAACCAATATGTAATATTGCATAATATTCTTTACTATTAAAGATGATAAATGATAACGCTGGTCTAATTATACATGGTTGATGTCTAACTAGGAGTCGGATCTCTATAGTATTAACCCGAATACCTAAGATAAGCCATGTTGTTTATACTGATAAGGCCTATGGGACAAAGTCTGCGTCTATTACTCACCCACCTGCTTGCAATGTAGTGGTAGTATTAACTAGGTCAAGAACTCAACGAGAAGAGTACAGGGATTTTGTCAATTCCTAGGGTTGAGCCATGAGGGTTTCTGGCTTAACTGTTTGGGTATGGGTAGTTCTGGTAGGAGGGGTATCTTGCCAAACCCTGATACCCCCTGTTGCCCAAAACTGCAGCGCACCCCGCGTCAACCTCATACCTGTGGTACAGAACTTCAATCTCGACAAGGTTTGTCACTATTCATATCAGTTTTTACCAGTATGTTGTTGTGCTATTTTACGTCGCAATTTTCGTACTGGATAACGTTATGTATGTCTTTTCAAAAGTGTAATCCTGAAGATTGTGGTATACAATTATTTTGGACTAATTTGAATTACATTTAACATTCTTTAGAATTTAAAAGGCGAATGTCATGAGTTCTTAACTGAAAACAGTGAAGTTATATAAGGGAAAGGTCTACATTACATAGGTGATATCACAGGAACTCTTAAAAGGGGCCTCTTATGCAAACCACGTTCATATTTTGCGTATTATCTGAAATCATTGATTATACCTTGATACCTCGAAAGCTTATTAATAAGTATACCTTGATTATATTTTATAACCTATAGACACATTCCTGGTGATTGAATCACAAGGATAAGATTGTATATAGCTATATATATATATATATATATATATATATATATATATATATATATATATATATATATATATATATATATATATATATATATATATATATATATATATATACTAGAAAAGTACCCGTCCTGCGGACGGAAACCATGAACTTTCTTATAATGGCAAACATATCAGAGCGCCTCTCTCTCTCTCTCTCTCTCTCTCTCTCTCTCTCTCTTGTCCCCTCTCCATGCGGCCTCCCTCTTTCTCTCTCTACCCCCTCTCCCTCTCTTTTGCACCCCTCTCTCTGCCCCTCTCTCCCTCTTTTGCCCCCTCTCCCTGCCTGACTATCTCTCTTTTGCCCCCTCTTTTTCTCTCTCTCTCTCTGCCCCCCCCCCCCTCTCTCTCTCTCTCTCTCTCTCTCTCTCTCTCTCTCTCTCTCTCTCTCTCTCTCTCTCTCTCTCTCTCTCTCTGCGCCCTCTTTTTCTCTTTCTCTCTGCCAACTGGCTTGTTATTTATAGTCTCAGGTGCGACCTCCCCGGGTGGTACAGTTGGCCTTTGTGCAAGTGGTCAGCTGTGCTGCTTTAAAGATCAGCATCAAAAGCACCTTTTTGTCTATTTTCTTTATAAATTTCTTTACGATAACAACCATGTAGACACACTCGTTTACCAAACGACCAACTTAGAATTAGGGAAACAGGTGTGGCAAAGGATAGCACCCAGATATTCCTGCGACAACACACTTAAGGCTACCTACCATATGTTTCAATAATTCAAGAGATTGAACTGATATGCTATTGATAAATAAGATATCGAAATGTTGTTGTAATGATGCTGTAATAAAAAGATGGGGGACGGTGTCCGTTTATCATATCACTCATGACTAATTCTAATCATTTCTACTCAAAACTATTTTCGTTTTGTAATATCCATATTTTACAAATTAAAGTATGACATAGCGTATGACATTAGCGTATATATATATAGTATATACTATATATATATATATATATATATATATATATATATATATATATATATATATATATATATATATATATATATATATATATTATATATATATATATAAATAAATATATATATACATATATATATATATATATATATATATATATATATATATATATATCTATATATATATATATATATATATATATACTATATATATATATATGTATACATATATATATATATATATATATATATATATATATATATATACATATATATATATATATATTATATATATATACATATATATATATATATATATATATACATATATATATATATATATATATATATATATATATATATATATATATATATATATTTATATATATTCATTCTACCCATAAATTGTTTTCAAATGATCCTTTTATGTAGATATCCCCGCCCCCCCCCGCCCCCCCCCCCCCCCCCAAAAAAAAAGAATCGCACTGCTATGTTAAGATTGTTAAGGAATAACTATTTCAGTAATTGTTGAAGGAAGAAATATTCCAAAGGATGCAAACTGTTTTGACTTCATAATAGATACATGTACGCACTCCATGCATGCCCAAAGTGTGGTATGGGCATGGGGTACTTCTATTTATCTCATGATTGGCAAAATTCTAGGCTTTTGATTGGTCAATTGCCATATGATATTGAAGTTGTATTAACCTCTCAGAATCCTGTACATATTAACCTCCCAGTATGTGTATGTATGTATGCATGTTCATTTTTATTACCTATGCAGAGGTTGATGAGGCAATCATGAGATAAATTCGTTATCAACTGTTTTGGAGTATGATACAACTTATATCTCGCAATCAGAGGGCTGTATCACCCTCGGCTGCGCCTCGGGTGATACAGCCCTCTGATTGCGAGATATAAGTTGTATCACACTCCAAAACAGTTGATAACTAATAGTATTTAGACATTAAGTTCCATCAGTATGTAACTTATGTACTGGCTGGCTGTCTGAAAAATATTTTTTGGAACTACAGAAAATTAGGATTTCTCGTACGCTCAAATTGTTATCCATGTGCCACCGTAGTTCGCTGAATTGTCTGTTGTGTCAATACTCTCTGTCTTAGCACACTACCTTTGTTTGTGCATTACCCCAAGGGATGTGTTCAGACGCTCTAACCGCCCATGCAGGCATTGTCCAGGGTCTCTATGCTGCCTAAACCCTTTCAGAAAATGCCTTGAGTTTCTTTTGAACATCCCGGCAGACCACTCTACTACTGTGTGCGTACTTCAGCAACCGTACAACCAACAAAGTCCATGCAGTGCAACCCCACTGTGGAAGCAGAGGTTTGATATCGGTAGTACCATCTAACGCCGGTTGGTCATACTAAACCAGGCCCTCAAGTGAGGATGAGAAATCAGCATCAAAAGCACATTTTTGCTAATCTTTCTGAAATTAATTTACGTTAAGAACCATATAGATACACTCGTCCACCAAACTGCCAACTCAGAATTAGGCAAACAGGCGCGGCAACGGAGATCATGCGTTGCAAAGGATTGGGCCCCCTCTCTTATAATATAGATATATATATTATATATAATAGTATAATATATATATA
>CAWWDR010000823.1:0-58785 GCA_963942565.1 Maea johnstoni | reverse complement strand
CAAACAACACGGGTTTCTGCTCGACCATAAGCAGATTACTTCGAGATAGGCCATTTTGACTGATATTTTCATCTCATTTTTTGGCTGAATGTGACTAACGATACGCTTTTCGAAGCCATTGTTTTAGAATATGACAGATATGCATCCCCTCTAGGTGCAAGGTCATGTCATATGTACCTCGTATTATGACAGGACCTAAAAATCAGCATTAACTACGTAAACCACGTCCTGTTAGTAATGTTGAGGCATATGGGAATTATTTAGAATATGACAGATATGCATCCCCTCTAGGTGCAAGGTCATGTCATAAGTACCTCGTATTATGACATCGATCAGTCTATTTTTCCTGCTCTCTCTCTCTCTCTCTCTCTCTCTCTCTCTCTCTCTCTCTCTCTCTCTCTGTTTCTATCTGTCTATGTACATTGGTCTCCTGGCCTCTCTGTCTTTTTCTTTTGGTCTATTGTTCTCTCGGTCTCCCTGCCTAGTAATAGTTTTAGGATATTTCCCAGTTGCATTGTATAAAATTACTTAAAAGTATATAGCTAATAGGTATCACTATGTGTACGTGCTTGCATCGCTGCCCGTCCCGTTTCCAAAGAAAAGAAACTTTTGGTGCAGTTCCTGGTTCGAATGCTGACGGAATGTTATTTTTATTTTTTTATTCTTTTTATCAAATTTTATCTTTAAATCTTTTTGATAATGTTTCTGCTTATATTTTTCATCAGCCGCTAATTTTTCATTCTATTTTGTGTATTGATTATTTCCTATAATGCTTAAGGTGATAATTTAGTTCAGCAAGATCATCACCACTAGGTGGTGTCTTTGGCTGGCCCTCAGGGCATGGATATCATAACAAAAGATTGCACATAAGTAGTTGTAACCCGTCACGAATCTCGACCTAGCCGATTTCCTATTTTGGTACGACAACGGGAACAAAGGACCGAGGGCTAAATGGCCCCTTTGGGCCCTCCGTGTTAAATTGGTCCCAAACAACACGGGTTTCTGCTTCGACCATAAGCAGATTACTTCGAGATAGGCCATTTTGACCGATATTTTCATCTCATTTTTGGGCTGAATGTGACTAACGATACGTTTTTCGAAGCCATTGTTTTAGAATATGACAGATATGCATCCCCTCCAGGTGCAAGGTCATGTCATATGTACCTCGTATTATGACAGGACCTAAAAATCAGCATTAACTACGTAAACCACGTGCTGTTAGTAATCTTGAGGCATATGGGAATTATTTAGAATATGACAGATATGCATCCCCTCTAGGTGCAAGGTCATGTCATAAGTACCTCGTATTATGACATGGATCAGTCTATTTTTCCTGCTCTCTCTCTCTCTCTCTCTCTCTCTCTCTCTCTCTCTCTCTCTCTCTCTGTTTCTATCTGTCTATGTACATTGGTCTCCTGGCCTCTCTGTCTTTTTCTTTTGGTCTATTGTTCTCTCGGTCTCTCTGCCTAGTAATAATTTTAGGATATTTCCCAGTTGCATTGTATAAAATTACTTAAAAGTATATAGCTAATAGGTATCACTATGTGTACGTGCTTGCATCGCTGCCCGTCCCGTTTCCAAAGAAAAGAAACTTTTGGTGCAGTTCCTGGTTCGAATGCAGACGGAATGTTTTTTTTATTTTTTTATTCTTTTTATCAAATCTTATCTTTAAATCTTTTTGATAATGTTTCTGCTTATATTTTTCATCAGCCGCTATTATTTCATTTTAATTTGTGAATTGATTATTTCCTATAATGCTTAAGGTGATAATTTAGTTCAGCAAGATCATCACCACTAGGTGGTGTCTTTGGCTGGCCCTTAGGGCATGGATATCATAACAAAAGATTGCACATAAGTAGTTGTAACCCGTCACGAATCTCGACCTAGCCGATTTCCTATTTTGGTACGACAACGGGAACAAAGGACCGAGGGCTAAATGGCCCCTTTGGGCCCTCCGTGTTAAATTGGTCCCAAACAACACGGGTTTCTGCTTCGACCATAAGCAGATTACTTCGAGATAGGCCATTTTGACCGATATTTTCATCTCATTTTTGGGCTGAATGTGACTAACGATACGTTTTTCGAAGCCATTGTTTTAGAATATGACAGATATGCATCCCCTCTAGGTGCAAGGTCATGACATATGTACCTCGTATTATGATAGGACCTAAAAATCAGCATTAACTACGTAAACCACGTGCTGTTAGTAATCTTGAGGCATATGGGAATTATTTAGAATATGACAGATATGCATCCCCTCTAGGTGCAAGGTCATGTCATAAGTACCTCGTATTATGACATCGATCAGTCTATTTTTCCTGCTCTCTCTCTCTCTCTCTCTCTCTCTCTCTCTCTCTCTCTCTCTCTCTCTCTCTCTGTTTCTATCTGTCTATGTACATTGGTCTCCTGGCCTCTCTGTCTTTTTCTTTTGGTCTATTGTTCTCTCGGTCTCTCTGCCTAGTAATAATTTTAGGATATTTCCCAGTTGCATTGTATAAAATTACTTAAAAGTATATAGCTAATAGGTATCACTATGTGTACGTGCTTGCATCGCTGCCCGTCCTGTTTCCAAAGAAAAGAAACTTTTGGTGCAGTTCCTGGTTCGAATGCTGACGGAATGTTATTTTTATTTTTTTATTCTTTTTATCAAATTTTATCATTAAATCTTTTTGATAATGTTTCTGCTTATATTTTTCATCAGCCGCTATTATTTCATTCTATTTTGTGTATTGATTATTTCCTATAATGCTTAAGGTGATAATTTAGTTCAGCAAGATCATCACCACTAGGTGGTGTCTTTGGCTGGCCCTTAGGGCATGGATATCATAACAAAAGATTGCACATAAGTAGTTGTCACCCGTCACGAATCTCGACCTAGCCGATTTCCTATTTTGGTACGACAACGGGAACAAAGGACCGAGGGCTAAATGGCCCCTTTGGGCCCTCCGTGTTAAATTGGTCACACACAACACGGGTTTCTGCTCGACCATAAGCAGATTACTTCGAGATAGGCCATTTTGACCGATATTTTCATCTCATTTTTGGGCTGAATGTGACTAACGATACGTTTTTCGAAGCCATTGTTTTAGAATATGACAGATATGCATCCCCTCTAGGTGCAAGGTCATGTCATATGTACCTTGTATTATGACAGGACCTAAAAATCAGCATTAACTACGTAAACCACGTGCTGTTAGTAATGTTGAGGCATATGGGAATTATTTAGAATATGACAGATATGCATCCCCTCTAGGTGCAAGGTCATGTCATAAGTACCTCGTATTATGACATCGATCAGTCTATTTTTCCTGCTCTCTCTCTCTCTCTCTCTCTCTCTCTCTCTCTCTCTCTCTCTCTCTCTCTCTCTCTGTTTCTATCTGTCTATGTACATTGGTCTCCTGGCCTCTCTGTCTTTTTCTTTTGGTCTATTGTTCTCTCGGTCTCTCTGCCTAGTAATAATTTTAGGATATTTCCCAGTTGCATTGTATAAAATTACTTAAAAGTATATAGCTAATAGGTATCACTATGTGTACGTGCTTGCATCGCTGCCCGTCCCGTTTCCAAAGAAAAGAAACTGTTGGTGCAGTTCCTGGTTCGAATGCTGACGGAATGTTATTTTTATTTTTTTATTCTTTTTATCAAATTTTATCTTTAAATCTTTTTGATAATGTTTCTGCTTATATTTTTCATAAGCCGCTATTATTTCATTCTATTTTGTGTATTGATTATTTCCTATAATGCTTAAGGTGATAATTTAGTTCAGCAAGATCATCACCACTAGGTGGTGTCTTTGGCTGGCCCTTAGGGCATGGATATCATAACAAAAGATTGCACATAAGTAGTTGTCACCCGTCACGAATCTCGACCTAGCCGATTTCCTATTTTGGTACGACAACGGGAACAAAGGACCGAGGGCTAAATGGCCCCTTTGGGCCCTCCGTGTTAAATTGGTCCCAAACAACACGGGTTTCTGCTTCGACCATAAGCAGATTACTTCGAGATAGGCCATTTTGACCGATATTTTCATCTCATTTTTGGGCTGAATGTGACTAACGATACGTTTTTCGAAGCCATTGTTTTAGAATATGACAGATATGCATCCCCTCTAGGTGCAAGGTCATGACATATGTACCTCGTATTATGACAGGACCTAAAAATCAGCATTAACTACGTAAACCACGTGCTGTTAGTAATCTTGAGGCATATGGGAATTATTTAGAATATGACAGATATGCATCCCCTCTAGGTGCAAGGTCATGTCATAAGTACCTCGTATTATGACATCGATCAGTCTATTTTTCCTGCTCTCTCTCTCTCTCTCTCTCTCTCTCTCTCTCTCTCTCTCTCTCTCTCTGTTTCTATCTGTCTATGTACATTGGTCTCCTGGCCTCTCTGTCTTTTTCTTTTGGTCTATTGTTATCTCGGTCTCTCTGCCTAGTAATAATTTTAGGATATTTCCCAGTTGCATTGTATAAAATTACTTAAAAGTATATAGCTAATAGGTATCACTATGTGTACGTGCTTGCATCGCTGCCCGTCCCGTTTCCAAAGAAAAGAAACTTTTGGTGCAGTTCCTGGTTCGAATGCTGACGGAATGTTATTTTTATTGTTTTATTCTTTTTATCAAATTTTATCTTTAAATCTTTTTGATAATGTTTCTGCTTATATTTTTCATCAGCCGCTAATTTTTCATTCTATTTTGTGTATTGATTATTTCCTATAATGCTTAAGGTGATAATTTAGTTCAGCAAGATCATCACCACTAGGTGGTGTCTTTGGCTGGCCCTTAGGGCATGGATATCATAACAAAAGATTGCACATAAGTAGTTGTCACCCGTCACGAATCTCGACCTAGCCGATTTCCTATTTTGGTACGACAACGGGAACAAAGGACCGAGGGCTAAATGGCCCCTTTGGGCCCTCCGTGTTAAATTGGTCCCAAACAACACGGGTTTCTGCTTCGACCATAAGCAGATTACTTCGAGATAGGCCATTTTGACCGATATTTTCATCTCATTTTTGGGCTGAATGTGACTAACGATACGTTTTTCGAAGCCATTGTTTTAGAATATGACAGATATGCATCCCCTCTAGGTGCAAGGTCATGACATATGTACCTCGTATTATGACAGGACCTAAAAATCAGCATTAACTACGTAAACCACGTGCTGTTAGTAATCTTGAGGCATATGGGAATTATTTAGAATATGACAGATATGCATCCCCTCTGGGTGCAAGGTCATGTCATAAGTACCTCGTATTATGACATCGATCAGTCTATTTTTCCTGCTCTCTCTCTCTCTCTCTCTCTCTCTCTCTCTCTCTCTCTCTCTCTGTTTCTATCTGTCTATGTACATTGGTCTCCTGGCCTCTCTGTCTTTTTCTTTTGGTCTATTGTTCTCTCGGTCTCTCTGCCTAGTAATAATTTTAGGATATTTCCCAGTTGCATTGTATAAAATTACTTAAAAGTATATAGCTAATAGGTATCACTATGTGTACGTGCTTGCATCGCTGCCCGTCCCGTTTCCAAAGAAAAGAAACTTTTGGTGCAGTTCCTGGTTCGAATGCTGACGGAATGTTATTTTTATTTTTTTATTCTTTTTATCAAATTTTATCTTTAAATCTTTTTGATAATGTTTCTGCTTATATTTTTCATCAGCCGCTATTATTTCATTTTATTTTGTGTATTGATTATTTCCTATAATGCTTAAGGTGATAATTTAGTTCAGCAAGATCATCACCACTAGGTGGTGTCTTTGGCTGGCCCTTAGGGCATGGATATCATAACAAAAGATTGCACATAAGTAGTTGTAACCCGTCACGAATCTCGACCTAGCCGATTTCCTATTTTGGTACGACAACGGGAACAAAGGACCGAGGGCTAAATGGCCCCTTTGGGCCCTCCGTGTTAAATTGGTCCCAAACAACACGGGTTTCTGCTTCGACCATAAGCAGATTACTTCGAGATAGGCCATTTTGACCGATATTTTCATCTCATTTTTGGGCTGAATGTGACTAACGATACGTTTTTCGAAGCCATTGTTTTAGAATATGACAGATATGCATCCCCTCTAGGTGCAAGGTCATGTCATATGTACCTCGTATTATGACAGGACCTAAAAATCAGCATTAACTACGTAAACCACGTGCTGTTAGTAATCTTGAGGCATATGGGAATTATTTAGAATATGACAGATATGCATCCCCTCTGGGTGCAAGGTCATGTCATAAGTACCTCGTATTATGACATGGATCAGTCTATTTTTCCTGCTCTCTCTCCCCTCTCTCTCTCTCTCTCTCTCTCTCTCTCTCTCTCTCTCTCTCTCTCTCTCTCTGTTTCTATCTGTCTATGTACATTGGTCTCCTGGCCTCTCTGTCTTTTTCTTTTGGTCTATTGTTCTCTCGGTCTCTCTGCCTAGTAATAATTTTAGGATATTTCCCAGTTGCATTGTATAAAATTACTTAAAAGTATATAGCTAATAGGTATCACTATGTGTACGTGCTTGCATCGCTGCCCGTCCCGTTTCCAAAGAAAAGAAACTTTTGGTGCAGTTCCTGGTTCGAATGCTGACGGAATGTTATTTTTATTTTTTTATTCTTTTTATCAAATTTTATCTTTAAATCTTTTTGATAATGTTTCTGCTTATATTTTTCATCAGCCGCTATTATTTCATTTTATTTTGTGTATTGATTATTTCCTATAATGCTTAAGGTGATAATTTAGTTCAGCAAGATCATCACCACTAGGTGGTGTCTTTGGCTGGCCCTTAGGGCATGGATATCATAACAAAAGATTGCACATAAGTAGTTGTAACCCGTCACGAATCTAGACCTAGCCGATTTCCTATTTTGGTACGACAACGGGAACAAAGGACCGAGGGCTAAATGGCCCCTTTGGGCCCTCCGTGTTAAATTGGTCCCAAACAACACGGGTTTCTGCTTCGACCATAAGCAGATTACTTCGAGATAGGCCATTTTGACCGATATTTTCATCTCATTTTTGGGCTGAATGTGACTAACGATACGTTTTTCGAAGCCATTGTTTTAGAATATGACAGATATGCATCCCCTCTAGGTGCAAGGTCATGTCATATGTACCTCGTATTATGACAGGACCTAAAAATCAGCATTAACTACGTAAACCACGTGCTGTTAGTAATCTTGAGGCATATGGGAATTATTTAGAATATGACAGATATGCATCCCCTCTAGGTGCAAGGTCATGTCATAAGTACCTCGTATTATGACATGGATCAGTCTATTTTTCCTGCTCTCTCTCTCTCTCTCTCTCTCTCTCTCTCTCTCTCTCTCTCTCTCTCTGTTTCTATCTGTCTATGTACATTGGTCTCCTGGCCTCTCTGTCTTTTTCTTTTGGTCTATTGTTCTCTCGGTCTCTCTGCCTAGTAATAATTTTAGGTTATTTCCCAGTTGCATTGTATAAAATTACTTAAAAGTATATAGCTAATAGGTATCACTATGTGTACGTGCTTGCATCGCTGCCCGTCCCGTTTCCAAAGAAAAGAAACTTTTGGTGCAGTTCCTGGTTCGAATGCTGACGGAATGTTATTTTTATTTTTTTATTCTTTTTATCAAATTTTATCTTTAAATCTTTTTGATAATGTTTCTGCTTATATTTTTCATCAGCCGCTATTATTTCATTTTATTTTGTGTATTGATTATTTCCTATAATGCTTAAGGTGATAATTTAGTTCAGCAAGATCATCACCACTAGGTGGTGTCTTTGGCTGGCCCTTAGGGCATGGATATCATAACAAAAGATTGCACATAAGTAGTTGTAACCCGTCACGAATCTCGACCTAGCCGATTTCCTATTTTGGTACGACAACGGGAACAAAGGACCGAGGGCTAAATGGCCCCTTTGGGCCCTCCGTGTTAAATTGGTCCCAAACAACACGGGTTTCTGCTTCGACCATAAGCAGATTACTTCGAGATAGGCCATTTTGACCGATATTTTCATCTCATTTTTGGGCTGAATGTGACTAACGATACGTTTTTCGAAGCCATTGTTTTAGAATATGACAGATATGCATCCCCTCTAGGTGCAAGGTCATGTCATATGTACCTCGTATTATGACAGGACCTAAAAATCAGCATTAACTACGTAAACCACGTGCTGTTAGTAATCTTGAGGCATATGGGAATTATTTAGAATATGACAGATATGCATCCCCTCTAGGTGCAAGGTCATGTCATAAGTACCTCGTATTATGACATGGATCAGTCTATTTTTCCTGCTCTCTCTCTCTCTCTCTCTCTCTCTCTCTCTCTCTCTCTCTCTCTCTCTCTCTCTCTGTTTCTATCTGTCTATGTACATTGGTCTCCTGGCCTCTCTGTCTTTTTCTTTTGGTCTATTGTTCTCTCGGTCTCTCTGCCTAGTAATAATTTTAGGATATTTCCCAGTCGCATTGTATAAAATTACTTAAAAGTATATAGCTAATAGGTATCACTATGTGTACGTGCTTGCATCGCTGCCCGTCCCGTTTCCAAAGAAAAGAAACTTTTGGTGCAGTTCCTGGTTCGAATGCTGACGGAATGTTGTTTTTATTTTTTTATTCTTTTTATCAAATTTTATCTTTAAATCTTTTTGATAATGTTTCTGCTTATATTTTTCATCAGCCGCTAATTTTTCATTCTATTTTGTGTATTGATTATTTCCTATAATGCTTAAGGTGATAATTTAGTTCAGCAAGATCATCACCACTAGGTGGTGTCTTTGGCTGGCCCTTAGGGCATGGATATCATAACAAAAGATTGCACATAAGTAGTTGTCACCCGTCACGAATCTCGACCTAGCCGATTTCCTATTTTGGTACGACAACGGGAACAAAGGACCGAGGGCTAAATGGCCCCGTTGGGCCCTCCGTGTTAAATTGGTCCCAAACAACACGGGTTTCTGCTTCGACCATAAGCAGATTACTTCGAGATAGGCCATTTTGACCGATATTTTCATCTCATTTTTGGGCTGAATGTGACTAACGATACGTTTTTCGAAGCCATTGTTTTAGAATATGACAGATATGCATCCCCTCTAGGTGCAAGGTCATGACATATGTACCTCGTATTATGACAGGACCTAAAAATCAGCATTAACTACGTAAACCACGTGCTGTTAGTAATCTTGAGGCATATGGGAATTATTTAGAATATGACAGATATGCATCCCCTCTAGGTGCAAGGTCATGTCATAAGTACCTCGTATTATGACATGGATCAGTCTATTTTTCCTGCTCTCTCTCTCTCTCTCTCTCTCTCTCTCTCTCTCTCTCTCTCTCTCTCTCTCTGTTTCTATCTGTCTATGTACATTGGTCTCCTGGCCTCTCTGTCTTTTTCTTTTGGTCTATTGTTCTCTCGGTCTCTCTGCCTAGTAATAATTTTAGGATATTTCCCAGTTGCATTGTATAAAATTACTTAAAAGTATATAGCTAATAGGTATCACTATGTGTACGTGCTTGCATCGCTGCCCGTCCCGTTTCCAAAGAAAAGAAACTTTTGGTGCAGTTCCTGGTTCGAATGCTGACGGAATGTTATTTTTATTTTTTTATTCTTTTTATCAAATTTTATCTTTAAATCTTTTTGATAATGTTTCTGCTTATATTTTTCATCAGCCGCTATTATTTCATTCTATTTTGTGTATTGATTATTTCCTATAATGCTTAAGGTGATAATTTAGTTCAGCAAGATCATCACCACTAGGTGGTGTCTTTGGCTGGCCCTTAGGGCATGGATATCATAACAAAAGATTGCACATAAGTAGTTGTAACCCGTCACGAATCTCGACCTAGCCGATTTCCTATTTTGGTACGACAACGGGAACAAAGGACCGAGGGCTAAATGGCCCCTTTGGGCCCTCCGTGTTAAATTGGTCCCAAACAACACGGGTTTCTGCTTCGACCATAAGCAGATTACTTCGAGATAGGCCATTTTGACCGATATTTTCATCTCATTTTTGGGCTGAATGTGACTAACGATACGTTTTTCGAAGCCATTGTTTTAGAATATGACAGATATGCATCCCCTCTAGGTGCAAGGTCATGTCATATGTACCTCGTATTATGACAGGACCTAAAAATCAGCATTAACTACGTAAACCACGTGCTGTTAGTAATCTTGAGGCATATGGGAATTATTTAGAATATGACAGATATGCATCCCCTCTGGGTGCAAGGTCATGTCATAAGTACCTCGTATTATGACATCGATCAGTCTATTTTTCCTGCTCTCTCTCTCTCTCTCTCTCTCTCTCTCTCTCTCTCTCTCTCTCTCTGTTTCTATCTGTCTATGTACATTGGTCTCCTGGCCTCTCTGTCTTTTTCTTTTGGTCTATTGTTCTCTCGGTCTCTCTGCCTAGTAATAATTTTAGGATATTTCCCAGTTGCATTGTATAAAATTACTTAAAAGTATATAGCTAATAGGTATCACTATGTGTACGTGCTTGCATCGCTGCCCGTCCCGTTTCCAAAGAAAAGAAACTTTTGGTGCAGTTCCTGGTTCGAATGCTGACGGAATGTTATTTTTATTTTTTTATTCTTTTTATCAAATTTTATCTTTAAATCTTTTTGATAATGTTTCTGCTTATATTTTTCATCAGCCGCTATTATTTCATTTTATTTTGTGTATTGATTATTTCCTATAATGCTTAAGGTGATAATTTAGTTCAGCAAGATCATCACCACTAGGTGGTGTCTTTGGCTGGCCCTTAGGGCATGGATATCATAACAAAAGATTGCACATAAGTAGTTGTAACCCGTCACGAATCTCGACCTAGCCGATTTCCTATTTTGGTACGACAACGGGAACAAAGGACCGAGGGCTAAATGGCCCCTTTGGGCCCTCCGTGTTAAATTGGTCCCAAACAACACGGGTTTCTGCTTCGACCATAAGCAGATTACTTCGAGATAGGCCATTTTGACCGATATTTTCATCTCATTTTTGGGCTGAATGTGACTAACGATACGTTTTTCGAAGCCATTGTTTTAGAATATGACAGATATGCATCCCCTCTAGGTGCAAGGTCATGTCATATGTACCTCGTATTATGACAGGACCTAAAAATCAGCATTAACTACGTAAACCACGTGCTGTTAGTAATCTTGAGGCATATGGGAATTATTTAGAATATGACAGATATGCATCCCCTCTAGGTGCAAGGTCATGTCATAAGTACCTCGTATTATGACATGGATCAGTCTATTTTTCCTGCTCTCTCTCCCCCCCCCTCTCTCTCTCTCTCTCTCTCTCTCTCTCTCTCTCTCTCTCTCTCTCTCTCTCTCTCTCTCTGTTTCTATCTGTCTATGTACATTGGTCTCCTGGCCTCTCTGTCTTTTTCTTTTGGTCAATTGTTCTCTCGGTCTCTCTGCCTAGTAATAATTTTAGGATATTTCCCAGTTGCATTGTATAAAATTACTTAAAAGTATATAGCTAATAGGTATCACTATGTGTACGTGCTTGCATCGCTGCCCGTCCCGTTTCCAAAGAAAAGAAACTTTTGGTGCAGTTCCTGGTTCGAATGCTGACGGAATGTTATTTTTATTTTTTTATTCTTTTTATCAAATTTTATCTTTAAATCTTTTTGATAATGTTTCTGCTTATATTTTTCATCAGCCGCTATTATTTCATTTTATTTTGTGTATTGATTATTTCCTATAATGCTTAAGGTGATAATTTAGTTCAGCAAGATCATCACCACTAGGTG
Organism: Maea johnstoni; assembly: GCA_963942565.1. Taxonomy (NCBI): domain Eukaryota; kingdom Metazoa; phylum Annelida; class Polychaeta; order Spionida; family Magelonidae; genus Maea; species Maea johnstoni. Next base: position 47,072 of record CAWWDR010000823.1, on the reverse strand, counting down.
GTGTCTTTGGCTGGCCCTTAGGGCATGGATATCATAACAAAAGATTGCACATAAGTAGTTGTAACCCGTCACGAATCTCGACCTAGCCGATTTCCTATTTTGGTACGACAACGGGAACAAAGGACCGAGGGCTAAATGGCCCCTTTGGGCCCTCCGTGTTAAATTGGTCCCAAACAACACGGGTTTCTGCTTCGACCATAAGCAGATTACTTCGAGATAGGCCATTTTGACCGATATTTTCATCTCATTTTTGGGCTGAATGTGACTAACGATACGTTTTTCGAAGCCATTGTTTTAGAATATGACAGATATGCATCCCCTCTAGGTGCAAGGTCATGTCATATGTACCTCGTATTATGACAGGACCTAAAAATCAGCATTAACTACGTAAACCACGTGCTGTTAGTAATCTTGAGGCATATGGGAATTATTTAGAATATGACAGATATGCATCCCCTCTAGGTGCAAGGTCATGTCATAAGTACCTCGTATTATGACATGGATCAGTCTATTTTTCCTGCTCTCTCTCCCCCCCCCTCTCTCTCTCTCTCTCTCTCTCTCTCTCTCTCTCTCTCTCTCTCTCTCTCTCTGTTTCTATCTGTCTATGTACATTGGTCTCCTGGCCTCTCTGTCTTTTTCTTTTGGTCTATTGTTCTCTCGGTCTCTCTGCCTAGTAATAATTTTAGGATATTTCCCAGTCGCATTGTATAAAATTACTTAAAAGTATATAGCTAATAGGTATCACTATGTGTACGTGCTTGCAATATCTGCCCGTCCCGTTTCCAAAGAAAAGAAACTTTTGGTGCAGTTCCTGGTTCGAATGCTGACGGAATGTTGTTTTTATTTTTTTATTCTTTTTATCAAATTTTATCTTTAAATCTTTTTGATAATGTTTCTGCTTATATTTTTCATCAGCCGCTAATTTTTCATTCTATTTTGTGTATTGATTATTTCCTATAATGCTTAAGGTGATAATTTAGTTCAGCAAGATCATCACCACTAGGTGGTGTCTTTGGCTGGCCCTTAGGGCATGGATATCATAACAAAAGATTGCACATAAGTAGTTGTCACCCGTCACGAATCTCGACCTAGCCGATTTCCTATTTTGGTACGACAACGGGAACAAAGGACCGAGGGCTAAATGGCCCCGTTGGGCCCTCCGTGTTAAATTGGTCCCAAACAACACGGGTTTCTCCTTCGACCATAAGCAGATTACTTCGAGATAGGCCATTTTGACCGATATTTTCATCTCATTTTTGGGCTGAATGTGACTAACGATACGTTTTTCGAAGCCATTGTTTTAGAATATGACAGATATGCATCCCCTCTAGGTGCAAGGTCATGACATATGTACCTCGTATTATGACAGGACCTAAAAATCAGCATTAACTACGTAAACCACGTGCTGTTAGTAATCTTGAGGCATATGGGAATTATTTAGAATATGACAGATATGCATCCCCTCTAGGTGCAAGGTCATGTCATAAGTACCTCGTATTATGACATGGATCAGTCTATTTTTCCTGCTCTCTCTCTCTCTCTCTCTCTCTCTCTCTCTCTCTCTCTCTCTCTCTCTCTCTGTTTCTATCTGTCTATGTACATTGGTCTCCTGGCCTCTCTGTCTTTTTCTTTTGGTCTATTGTTCTCTCGGTCTCTCTGCCTAGTAATAATTTTAGGATATTTCCCAGTTGCATTGTATAAAATTACTTAAAAGTATATAGCTAATAGGTATCACTATGTGTACGTGCTTGCATCGCTGCCCGTCCCGTTTCCAAAGAAAAGAAACTTTTGGTGCAGTTCCTGGTTCGAATGCTGACGGAATGTTATTTTTATTTTTTTATTCTTTTTATCAAATTTTATCTTTAAATCTTTTTGATAATGTTTCTGCTTATATTTTTCATCAGCCGCTATTATTTCATTCTATTTTGTGTATTGATTATTTCCTATAATGCTTAAGGTGATAATTTAGTTCAGCAAGATCATCACCACTAGGTGGTGTCTTTGGCTGGCCTTTAGGGCATGGATATCATAACAAAAGATTGCACATAAGTAGTTGTAACCCGTCACGAATCTCGACCTAGCCGATTTCCTATTTTGGTACGACAACGGGAACAAAGGACCGAGGGCTAAATGGCCCATTTGGGCCCTCCGTGTTAAATTGGTCCCAAACAACACGGGTTTCTGCTTCGACCATAAGCAGATTACTTCGAGATAGGCCATTTTGACCGATATTTTCATCTCATTTTTGGGCTGAATGTGACTAACGATACGTTTTTCGAAGCCATTGTTTTAGAATCTGACAGATATGCATCCCCTCTAGGTGCAAGGTCATGACATATGTACCTCGTATTATGACAGGACCTAAAAATCAGCATTAACTACGTAAACCACGTGCTGTTAGTAATCTTGAGGCATATGGGAATTATTTAGAATATGACAGATATGCTTCCCCTCTAGGTGCAAGGTCATGTCATAAGTACCTCGTATTATGACATGGATCAGTCTATTTTTCCTGCTCTCTCTCTCTCTCTCTCTCTCTCTCTCTCTCTCTCTCTCTGTTTCTATCTGTCTATGTACATTGGTCTCCTGGCCTCTCTGTCTTTTTCTTTTGGTCTATTGTTCTCTCGGTCTCTCTGCCTAGTAATAATTTTAGGATATTTCCCAGTTGCATTGTATAAAATTACTTAAAAGTATATAGCTAATAGGTATCACTATGTGTACGTGCTTGCATCGCTGCCCGTCCCGTTTCCAAAGAAAAGAAACTTTTGGTGCAGTTCCTGGTTCGAATGCTGACGGAATGTTATTTTTATTTTTTTATTCTTTTTATCAAATTTTATCTTTAAATCTTTTTGATAATGTTTCTGCTTATATTTTTCATCAGCCGCTATTATTTCATTCTATTTTGTGTATTGATTATTTCCTATAATGCTTAAGGTGATAATTTAGTTCAGCAAGATCATCACCACTAGGTGGTGTCTTTGGCTGGCCCTTAGGGCATGGATATCATAACAAAAGATTGCACATAAGTAGTTGTAACCCGTCACGAATCTCGACCTAGCCGATTTCCTATTTTGGTACGACAACGGGAACAAAGGACCGAGGGCTAAATGGCCCCTTTGGGCCCTCCGTGTTAAATTGGTCCCAAACAACACGGGTTTCTGCTTCGACCATAAGCAGATTACTTCGAGATAGGCCATTTTGACCGATATTTTCATCTCATTTTTGGGCTGAATGTGACTAACGATACGTTTTTCGAAGCCATTGTTTTAGAATATGACAGATATGCATCCCCTCTAGGTGCAAGGTCATGTCATATGTACCTCGTATTATGACAGGACCTAAAAATCAGCATTAACTACGTAAACCACGTGCTGTTAGTAATCTTGAGGCATATGGGAATTATTTAGAATATGACAGATATGCATCCCCTCTAGGTGCAAGGTCATGTCATAAGTACCTCGTATTATGACATGGATCAGTCTATTTTTCCTGCTCTCTCTCCCCCCCCCCTCTCTCTCTCTCTCTCTCTCTCTCTCTCTCTCTCTCTCTCTCTCTCTCTCTCTGTTTCTATCTGTCTATGTACATTGGTCTCCTGGCCTCTCTGTCTTTTTCTTTTGGTCTATTGTTCTCTCGGTCTCTCTGCCTAGTAATAATTTTAGGATATTTCCCAGTTGCATTGTATAAAATTACGTAAAAGTATATAGCGAATAGGTATCACTATGTGTACGTGTTTGCATCGCTGCCCGTCCCGTTTCCAAAGAAAAGAAACTTTTGGTGCAGTTCCTGGTTCGAATGCTGACGGAATGTTATTTTTATTTTTTTATTCTTTTTATCAAATTTTATCTTTAAATCTTTGTGATAATGTTTCTGCTTATATTTTTCATCAGCCGCTATTATTTCATTTTATTTTGTGTATTGATTATTTCCTATAATGCTTAAGGTGATAATTTAGTTCAGCAAGATCATCACCACTAGGTGGTGTCTTTGGCTGGCCCTTAGGGCATGGATATCATAACAAAAGATTGCACATAAGTAGTTGTAACCCGTCACGAATCTCGACCTAGCCGATTTCCTATTTTGGTACGACAACGGGAACAAAGGACCGAGGGCTAAATGGCCCCTTTGGGCCCTCCGTGTTAAATTGGTCCCAAACAACACAGGTTTCTGCTTCGACCATAAGCAGATTACTTCGAGATAGGCCATTTTGACCGATATTTTCATCTCATTTTTGGGCTGAATGTGACTAACGATACGTTTTTCGAAGCCATTGTTTTAGAATATGACAGATATGCATCCCCTCTAGGTGCAAGGTCATGTCATATGTACCTCGTATTATGACAGGACCTAAAAATCAGCATTAACTGCGTAAACCACGTGCTGTTAGTAATCTTGAGGCATATGGGAATTATTTAGAATATGACAGATATGCATCCCCTCTAGGTGCAAGGTCATGTCATAAGTACCTCGTATTATGACATGGATCAGTCTATTTTTCCTGCTCTCTCTCCCCCCCTCTCTCTCTCTCTCTCTCTCTCTCTCTCTGTTTCTATCTGTCTATGTACATTGGTCTCCTGGCCTCTCTGTCTTTTTCTTTTGGTCTATTGTTCTCTCGGTCTCTCTGCCTAGTAATAATTTTAGGATATTTCCCAGTCGCATTGTATAAAATTACTTAAAAGTATATAGCTAATAGGTATCACTATGTGTACGTGCTTGCATCGCTGCCCGTCCCGTTTCCAAAGAAAAGAAACTTTTGGTGCAGTTCCTGGTTCGAATGCTGACGGAATGTTGTTTTTATTTTTTTATTCTTTTTATCAAATTTTATCTTTAAATCTTTTTGATAATGTTTCTGCTTATATTTTTCATCAGCCGCTAATTTTTCATTCTATTTTGTGTATTGATTATTTCCTATAATGCTTAAGGTGATAATTTAGTTCAGCAAGATCATCACCACTAGGTGGTGTCTTTGGCTGGCCCTTAGGGCATGGATATCATAACAAAAGATTGCACATAAGTAGTTGTCACCCGTCACGAATCTCGACCTAGCCGATTTCCTATTTTGGTACGACAACGGGAACAAAGGACCGAGGGCTAAATGGCCCCGTTGGGCCCTCCGTGTTAAATTGGTCCCAAACAACACGGGTTTCTGCTTCGACCATAAGCAGATTACTTCGAGATAGGCCATTTTGACCGATATTTTCATCTCATTTTTGGGCTGAATGTGACTAACGATACGTTTTTCGAAGCCATTGTTTTAGAATATGACAGATATGCATCCCCTCTAGGTGCAAGGTCATGACATATGTACCTCGTATTATGACAGGACCTAAAAATCAGCATTAACTACGTAAACCACGTGCTGTTAGTAATCTTGAGGCATATGGGAATTATTTAGAATATGACAGATATGCATCCCCTCTAGGTGCAAGGTCATGTCATAAGTACCTCGTATTATGACATGGATCAGTCTATTTTTCCTGCTCTCTCTCTCTCTCTCTCTCTCTCTCTCTCTCTCTCTCTCTCTCTGTTTCTATCTGTCTATGTACATTGGTCTCCTGGCCTCTCTGTCTTTTTCTTTTGGTCTATTGTTCTCTCGGTCTCTCTGCCTAGTAATAATTTTAGGATATTTCCCAGTTGCATTGTATAAAATTACTTAAAAGTATATAGCTAATAGGTATCACTATGTGTACGTGCTTGCATCGCTGCCCGTCCCGTTTCCAAAGAAAAGAAACTATTGGTGCAGTTCCTGGTTCGAATGCTGACGGAATGTTATTTTTATTTTTTTATTCTTTTTATCAAATTTTATCTTTAAATCTTTTTGATAATGTTTCTGCTTATATTTTTCATCAGCCGCTATTATTTCATTCTATTTTGTGTATTGATTATTTCCTATAATGCTTAAGGTGATAATTTAGTTCAGCAAGATCATCACCACTAGGTGGTGTCTTTGGCTGGCCTTTAGGGCATGGATATCATAACAAAAGATTGCACATAAGTAGTTGTAACCCGTCACGAATCTCGACCTAGCCGATTTCCTATTTTGGTACGACAACGGGAACAAAGGACCGAGGGCTAAATGGCCCCTTTGGGCCCTCCGTGTTAAATTGGTCCCAAACAACACGGGTTTCTGCTTCGACCATAAGCAGATTACTTCGAGATAGGCCATTTTGACCGATATTTTCATCTCATTTTTGGGCTGAATGTGACTAACGATACGTTTTTCGAAGCCATTGTTTTAGAATATGACAGATATGCATCCCCTCTAGGTGCAAGGTCATGACATATGTACCTCGTATTATGACAGGACCTAAAAATCAGCATTAACTACGTAAACCACGTGCTGTTAGTAATCTTGAGGCATATGGGAATTATTTAGAATATGACAGATATGCATCCCCTCTAGGTGCAAGGTCATGTCATAAGTACCTCGTATTATGACATGGATCAGTCTATTTTTCCTGCTCTCTCTCTCTCTCTCTCTCTCTCTCTCTCTCTCTCTCTCTCTCTCTCTCTCTGTTTCTATCTGTCTATGTACATTGGTCTCCTGGCCTCTCTGTCTTTTTCTTTTGGTCTATTGTTCTCTCGGTCTCTCTGCCTAGTAATAATTTTAGGATATTTCCCAGTTGCATTGTATAAAATTACTTAAAAGTATATAGCTAATAGGTATCACTATGTGTACGTGCTTGCATCGCTGCCCGTCCCGTTTCCAAAGAAAAGAAACTTTTGGTGCAGTTCCTGGTTCGAATGCTGACGGAATGTTATTTTTATTTTTTTATTCTTTTTATCAAATTTTATCTTTAAATCTTTTTGATAATGTTTCTGCTTATATTTTTCATCAGCCGCTAATTTTTCATTCTATTTTGTGTATTGATTATTTCCTATAATGCTTAAGGTGATAATTTAGTTCAGCAAGATCATCACCACTAGGTGGTGTCTTTGGCTGGCCCTTAGGGCATGGATATCATAACAAAAGATTGCACATAAGTAGTTGTCACCCGTCACGAATCTCGACCTAGCCGATTTCCTATTTTGGTACGACAACGGGAACAAAGGACCGAGGGCTAAATGGCCCCTTTGGGCCCTCCGTGTTAAATTGGTCCCAAACAACACGGGTTTCTGCTTCGACCATAAGCAGATTACTTCGAGATAGGCCATTTTGACCGATATTTTCATCTCATTTTTGGGCTGGATGTGACTAACGATACGTTTTTCGAAGCCATTGTTTTAGAATCTGACAGATATGCATCCCCTCTAGGTGCAAGGTCATGTCATATGTACCTCGTATTATGACAGGACCTAAAAATCAGCATTAACTACGTAAACCACGTGCTGTTAGTAATCTTGAGGCATATGGGAATTATTTAGAATATGACAGATATGCATCCCCTCTAGGTGCAAGGTCATGTCATAAGTACCTCGTATTATGACATGGATCAGTCTATTTTTCCTGCTCTCTCTCTCTCTCTCTCTCTCTCTCTCTCTCTCTCTCTCTCTCTCTCTCTATCTGTCTATGTACATTGGTCTCCTGGCCTCTCTGTCTTTTTCTTTTGGTCTATTGTTCTCTCGGTCTCTCTGCCTAGTAATAATTTTAGGATATTTCCCAGTTGCATTGTATAAAATTACTTAAAAGTATATAGCTAATAGGTATCACTATGTGTACGTGCTTGCATCGCTGCCCGTCCCGTTTCCAAAGAAAAGAAACTTTTGGTGCAGTTCCTGGTTCGAATGCTGACGGAATGTTATTTTTATTTTTTTATTCTTTTTATCAAATTTTATCTTTAAATCTTTTTGATAATGTTTCTGCTTATATTTTTCATCAGCCGCTAATTTTTCATTCTATTTTGTGTATTGATTATTTCCTATAATGCTTAAGGTGATAATTTAGTTCAGCAAGATCATCACCACTAGGTGGTGTCTTTGGCTGGCCCTTAGGGCATGGATATCATAACAAAAGATTGCACATAAGTAGTTGTCACCCGTCACGAATCTCGACCTAGCCGATTTCCTATTTTGGTACGACAACGGGAACAAAGGACCGAGGGCTAAATGGCCCCTTTGGGCCCTCCGTGTTAAATTGGTCACAAACAACACGGGTTTCTGCTCGACCATAAGCAGATTACTTCGAGATAGGCCATTTTGACCGATATTTTCATCTCATTTTTGGGCTGAATGTGACTAACGATACGTTTTTCGAAGCCATTGTTTTAGAATATGACAGATATGCATCCCCTCTAGGTGCAAGGTCATGTCATATGTACCTCGTATTATGACAGGACCTAAAAATCAGCATTAACTACGTAAACCACATGCTGTTAGTAATCTTGAGGCATATGGGAATTATTTAGAATATGACAGATATGCATCCCCTCTAGGTGCAAGGTCATGTCATAAGTACCTCGTATTATGACATGGATCAGTCTATTTTTCCTGCTCTCTCTCTCTCTCTCTCTCTCTCTCTCTCTCTCTCTCTCTCTCTCTCTCTCTGTTTCTATCTGTCTATGTACATTGGTCTCCTGGCCTCTCTGTCTTTTTCTTTTGGTCTATTGTTCTCTCGGTCTCTCTGCCTAGTAATAATTTTAGGATATTTCCCAGTTGCATTGTATAAAATTACTTAAAAGTATATAGCTAATAGGTATCACTATGTGTACGTGCTTGCATCGCTGCCCGTCCCGTTTCCAAAGAAAAGAAACTATTGGTGCAGTTCCTGGTTCGAATGCTGACGGAATGTTATTTTTATTTTTTTATTCTTTTTATCAAATTTTATCTTTAAATCTTTTTGATAATGTTTCTGCTTATATTTTTCATCAGCCGCTAATTTTTCATTCTATTTTGTGTATTGATTATTTCCTATAATGCTTAAGGTGATAATTTAGTTCAGCAAGATCATCACCACTAGGTGGTGTCTTTGGCTGGCCCTTAGGGCATGGATATCATAACAAAAGATTGCACATAAGTAGTTGTCACCCGTCACGAATCTCGACCTAGCCGATTTCCTATTTTGGTACGACAACGGGAACAAAGGACCGAGGGCTAAATGGCCCCTTTGGGCCCTCCGTGTTAAATTGGTCCCAAACAACACGGGTTTCTGCTTCGACCATAAGCAGATTACTTCGAGATAGGCCATTTTGACCGATATTTTCATCTCATTTTTGGGCTGAATGTGACTAACGATACGTTTTTCGAAGCCATTGTTTTAGAATCTGACAGATATGCATCCCCTCTAGGTGCAAGGTCATGTCATATGTACCTCGTATTATGACAGGACCTAAAAATCAGCATTAACTACGTAAACCACGTGCTGTTAGTAATCTTGAGGCATATGGGAATTATTTAGAATATGACAGATATGCATCCCCTCTAGGTGCAAGGTCATGTCATAAGTACCTCGTATTATGACATGGATCAGTCTATTTTTCCTGCTCTCTCTCTCTCTCTCTCTCTCTCTCTCTCTCTCTCTCTCTCTCTCTCTCTCTGTCTATGTACATTGGTCTCCTGGCCTCTCTGTCTTTTTCTTTTGGTCTATTGTCCTCTCGGTCTCTCTGCCTAGTAATAATTTTAGGATATTTCCCAGTTGCATTGTATAAAATTACTTAAAAGTATATAGCTAATAGGTATCACTATGTGTACGTGCTTGCATCGCTGCCCGTCCCGTTTCCAAAGAAAAGAAACTTTTGGTGCAGTTCCTGGTTCGAATGCTGACGGAATGTTATTTTTATTTTTTTATTCTTTTTATCAAATTTTATCTTTAAATCTTTTTGATAATGTTTCTGCTTATATTTTTCATCAGCCGCTAATTTTTCATTCTATTTTGTGTATTGATTATTTCCTATAATGCTTAAGGTGATAATTTAGTTCAGCAAGATCATCACCACTAGGTGGTGTCTTTGGCTGGCCCTTAGGGCATGGATATCATAACAAAAGATTGCACATAAGTAGTTGTCACCCGTCACGAATCTCGACCTAGCCGATTTCCTATTTTGGTACGACAACGGGAACAAAGGACCGAGGGCTAAATGGCCCCTTTGGGCCCTCCGTGTTAAATTGGTCACAAACAACACGGGTTTCTGCTCGACCATAAGCAGATTACTTCGAGATAGGCCATTTTGACCGATATTTTCATCTCATTTTTGGGCTGAATGTGACTAACGATACGTTTTTCGAAGCCATTGTTTTAGAATATGACAGATATGCATCCCCTCTAGGTGCAAGGTCATGTCATATGTACCTCGTATTATGACAGGACCTAAAAATCAGCATTAACTACGTAAACCACATGCTGTTAGTAATCTTGAGGCATATGGGAATTATTTAGAATATGACAGATATGCATCCCCTCTAGGTGCAAGGTCATGTCATAAGTACCTCGTATTATGACATCGATCAGTCTATTTTTCCTGCTCTCTCTCTCTCTCTCTCTCTCTCTCTCTCTCTCTCTCTCTCTCTCTGTTTCTATCTGTCTATGTACATTGGTCTCCTGGCCTCTCTGTCTTTTTCTTTTGGTCTATTGTTCTCTCGGTCTCTCTGCCTAGTAATAATTTTAGGATATTTCCCAGTTGCATTGTATAAAATTACTTAAAAGTATATAGCTAATAGGTATCACTATGTGTACGTGCTTGCATCGCTGCCCGTCCCGTTTCCAAAGAAAAGAAACTTTTGGTGCAGTTCCTGGTTCGAATGCTGACGGAATGTTATTTTTATTTTTTTATTCTTTTTATCAAATTTTATCTTTAAATCTTTTTGATAATGTTTCTGCTTATATTTTTCATCAGCCGCTATTATTTCATTCTATTTTGTGTATTGATTATTTCCTATAATGCTTAAGGTGATAATTTAGTTCAGCAAGATCATCACCACTAGGTGGTGTCTTTGGCTGGCCCTTAGGGCATGGATATCATAACAAAAGATTGCACATAAGTAGTTGTCACCCGTCACGAATCTCGACCTAGCCGATTTCCTATTTTGGTACGACAACGGGAACAAAGGACCGAGGGCTAAATGGCCCCTTTGGGCCCTCCGTGTTAAATTGGTCCCAAACAACACGGGTTTCTGCTCGACCATAAGCAGATTACTTCGAGATAGGCCATTTTGACTGATATTTTCATCTCATTTTTTGGCTGAATGTGACTAACGATACGTTTTTCGAAGCCATTGTTTTAGAATATGACAGATATGCATCCCCTCTAGGTGCAAGGTCATGTCATATGTACCTCGTATTATGACAGGACCTAAAAATCAGCATTAACTACGTAAACCACGTGCTGTTAGTAATCTTGAGGCATATGGGAATTATTTAGAATATGACAGATATGCATCCCCTCTGGGTGCAAGGTCATGTCATAAATACCTCGTATTATGACATCGATCAGTCTATTTTTCCTGCTCTCTCTCTCTCTCTCTCTCTCTCTCTCTCTCTCTGTTTCTATCTGTCTATGTACATTGGTCTCCTGGCCTCTCTGTCTTTTTCTTTTGGTCTATTGTTCTCTCGGTCTCTCTGCCTAGTAATAATTTTAGGATATTTCCCAGTTGCATTGTATAAAATTACTTAAAAGTATATAGCTAATAGGTATCACTATGTGTACGTGCTTGCATCGCTGCCCGTCCCGTTTCCAAAGGAAAGAAACTTTTGGTGCAGTTCCTGGTTCGAATGCTGACGGAATGTTATTTTTATTTTTTTATTCTTTTTATCAAATTTTATCTTTAAATCTTTTTGATAATGTTTCTGCTTATATTTTTCATCAGCCGCTATTATTTCATTTTATTTTGTGTATTGATTATTTCCTATAATGCTTAAGGTGATAATTTAGTTCAGCAAGATCATCACCACTAGGTGGTGTCTTTGGCTGGCCCTTAGGGCATGGATATCATAACAAAAGATTGCACATAAGTAGTTGTCACCCGTCACGAATCTCGACCTAGCCGATTTCCTATTTTGGTACGACAACGGGAACAAAGGACCGAGGGCTAAATGGCCCCTTTGGGCCCTCCGTGTTAAATTGGTCCCAAACAACACGGGTTTCTGCTTCGACCATAAGCAGATTACTTCGAGATAGGCCATTTTGACCGATATTTTCATCTCATTTTTGGGCTGAATGTGACTAACGATACGTTTTTCGAAGCCATTGTTTTAGAATATGACAGATATGCATCCCCTCTAGGTGCAAGGTCATGTCATATGTACCTCGTATTATGACAGGACCTAAAAATCAGCATTAACTACGTAAACCACGTGCTGTTAGTAATCTTGAGGCATATGGGAATTATTTAGAATATGACAGATATGCATCCCCTCTGGGTGCAAGGTCATGTCATAAATACCTCGTATTATGACATCGATCAGTCTATTTTTCCTGCTCTCTCTCTCTCTCTCTCTCTCTCTCTCTCTCTCTCTCTCTCTCTCTGTTTCTATCTGTCTATGTACATTGGTCTCCTGGCCTCTCTGTCTATTTCTTTTGGTCTATTGTTCTCTCGGCCTCTCTGCCTAGTAATAATTTTAGGATATTTCCCAGTTGCATTGTATAAAATTACTTAAAAGTATATAGCTAATAGGTATCACTATGTGTACGTGCTTGCATCGCTGCCCGTCCCGTTTCCAAAGAAAAGAAACTTTTGGTGCAGTTCCTGGTTCGAATGCTGACGGAATGTTATTTTTATTTTTTTATTCTTTTTATCAAATTTTATCTTTAAATCTTTTTGATAATGTTTCTGCTTATATTTTTCATCAGCCGCTAATTTTTCATTCTATTTTGTGTATTGATTATTTCCTATAATGCTTAAGGTGATAATTTAGTTCAGCAAGATCATCACCACTAGGTGGTGTCTTTGGCTGGCCCTTAGGGCATGGATATCATAACAAAAGATTGCACATAAGTAGTTGTCACCCGTCACGAATCTCCACCTAGCCGATTTCCTATTTTGGTACGACAACGGGAACAAAGGACCGAGGGCTAAATGGCCCCTTTGGGCCCTCCGTGTTAAATTGGTCCCAAACAACACGGGTTTCTGCTTCGACCATAAGCAGATTACTTCGAGATAGGCCATTTTGACCGATATTTTCATCTCATTTTTGGGCTGAATGTGACTAACGATACGTTTTTCGAAGCCATTGTTTTAGAATATGACAGATATGCATCCCCTCTAGGTGCAAGGTCATGACATATGTACCTCGTATTATGACAGGACCTAAAAATCAGCATTAACTACGTAAACCACGTGCTGTTAGTAATCTTGAGGCATATGGGAATTATTTAGAATATGACAGATATGTATCCCCTCTAGGTGCAAGGTCATGTCATAAGTACCTCGTATTATGACATGGATCAGTCTATTTTTCCTGCTCTCTCTCTCTCTCTCTCTCTCTCTCTCTCTCTCTCTCTCTCTCTCTCTCTCTCTCTCTCTCTCTGTTTCTATCTGTCTATGTACATTGGTCTCCTGGCCTCTCTGTCTTTTTCTTTTGGTCTATTGTTCTCTCGGTCTCTCTGCCTAGTAATAATTTTAGGATATTTCCCAGTTGCATTGTATAAAATTACTTAAAAGTATATAGCTAATAGGTATCACTATGTGTACGTGCTTGCATCGCTGCCCGTCCCGTTTCCAAAGAAAAGAAACGTTTGGTGCAGTTCCTGGTTCGAATGCTGACGGAATGTTATTTTTATTTTTTTATTCTTTTTATCAAATTTTATCTTTAAATCTTTTTGATAATGTTTCTGCTTATATTTTTCATCAGCCGCTATTATTTCATTTTATTTTGTGTATTGATTATTTCCTATAATGCTTAAGGTGATAATTTAGTTCAGCAAGATCATCACCACTAGGTGGTGTCTTTGGCTGGCCCTTAGGGCATGGATATCATAACAAAAGATTGCACATAAGTAGTTGTAACCCGTCACGAATCTCGACCTAGCCGATTTCCTATTTTGGTACGACAACGGGAACAAAGGACCGAGGGCTAAATGACCCCTTTGGGCCCTCTGTGTTAAATTGGTCCCAAACAACACGGGTTTCTGCTTCGACCATAAGCAGATTACTTCGAGGCCATTTTGACCGATATTTTCATCTCATTTTTGGGCTGAATGTGACTAACGATACGTTTTTCGAAGCCATTGTTTTAGAATATGACAGATATGCATCCCCTCTAGGTGCAAGGTCATGTCATATGTACCTCGTATTATGACAGGACCTAAAAATCAGCATTAACTACGTAAACCACGTGCTGTTAGTAATCTTGAGGCATATGGGAATTATTTAGAATATGACAGATATGCATCCCCTCTAGGTGCAAGGTCATGTCATAAGTACCTCGTATTATGACATCGATCAGTCTATTTTTCCTGCTCTCTCTCTCTCTCTCTCTCTCTCTCTCTCTCTCTCTCTCTCTCTCTCTCTCTCTCTGTTTCTATCTGTCTATGTACATTGGTCTCCTGGCCTCTCTGTCTTTTTCTTTTGGTCTATTGTTCTCTCGGTCTCTCTGCCTAGTAATAATTTTAGGATATTTCCCAGTTGCATTGTATAAAATTACTTAAAAGTATATGGCTAATAGGTATCACTATGTGTACGTGCTTGCATCGCTGCCCGTCCCGTTTCCAAAGAAAAGAAACTTTTGGTGCAGTTCCTGGTTCGAATGCTGACGGAATGTTTTTTTATTTTTTTATTCTTTTTATCAAATTTTATCTTTAAATCTTTTTGATAATGTTTCTGCTTATATTTTTCATCAGCCGCTATTATTTCATTTTATTTTGTGAATTGATTATTTCCTATAATGCTTAAGGTGATAATTTAGTTCAGCAAGATCATCACCACTAGGTGGTGTCTTTGGCTGGCCCTTAGGGCATGGATATCATAACAAAAGATTGCACATAAGTAGTTGTAACCCGTCACGAATCTCGACCTAGCCGATTTCCTATTTTGGTACGACAACGGGAACAAAGGACCGAGGGCTTAATGGCCCCTTTGGGCCCTCCGTGTTAAATTGGTCCCAAACAACACGGGTTTCTGCTTCGACAATAAGCAGATTACTTCGAGATAGGCCATTTTGACCGATATTTTCATCTCATTTTTGGGCTGAATGTGACTAACGATACGTTTTTCGAAGCCATTGTTTTAGAATATGACAGATATGCATCCCCTCTAGGTGCAAGGTCATGTCAAATGTACCTCGTATTATGACAGGACCTAAAAATCAGCATTAACTACGTAAACCACGTGCTGTTAGTAATCTTGAGGCATATGGGAATTATTTAGAATATGACAGATATGCATCCCCTCTAGGTGCAAGGTCATGTCATAAGTACCTCGTATTATGACATGGATCAGTCTATTTTTCCTGCTCTCTCTCTCTCTCTCTCTCTCTCTCTCTCTCTCTCTCTCTCTCTGTTTCTATCTGTCTATGTACATTGGTTTCCTGGCCTCTCTGTCTTTTTCTTTTGGTCTATTGTTCTCTCGGTCTCTCTGCCTAGTAAAAATTTAAGATATTTCCCAGTTGCATTGTATAAAATTACTTAAAAGTATATAGCTAATAGGTATCACTATGTGTACGTGCTTGCATCGCTGCCCGTCCCGTTTCCAAAGAAAAGAAACTTTTGGTGCAGTTCCTGGTTCGAATGCTGACGGAATGTTATTTTTATTTTTTTATTCTTTTTATCAAATTTTATCTTTAAATCTTTTTGATAATGTTTCTGCTTATATTTTTCATCAGCCGCTAATTTTTCATTCTATTTTGTGTATTGATTATTTCCTATAATGCTTAAGGTGATAATTTAGTTCAGCAAGATCATCACCACTAGGTGGTGTCTTTGGCTGGCCCTTAGGGCATGGATATCATAACAAAAGATTGCACATAAGTAGTTGTCACCCGTCACGAATCTCGACCTAGCCGATTTCCTATTTTGGTACGACAACGGGAACAAAGGACCGAGGGCTAAATGGCCCCTTTGGACCCTCCGTGTTAAATTGGTCCCAAACAACACGGGTTTCTGCTTCGACCATAAGCAGATTACTTCGAGATAGGCCATTTTGACCGATATTTTCATCTCATTTTTGGGCTGAATGTGACTAACGATACGTTTTTCGAAGCCATTGTTTTAGAATATGACAGATATGCATCCCCTCTAGGTGCAAGGTCATGACATATGTACCTCGTATTATGACAGGACCTAAAAATCAGCATTAACTACGTAAACCACGTGCTGTTAGTAATGTTGAGGCATATGGGAATTATTTAGAATATGACAGATATGCATCCCCTCTAGGTGCAAGGTCATGTCATAAGTACCTCGTATTATGACATGGATCAGTCTATTTTTCCTGCTCTCTCTCTCTCTCTCTCTCTCTCTCTCTCTCTCTCTCTCTCTCTCTGTTTCTATCTGTCTATGTACATTGGTCTCCTGGCCTCTCTGTCTTTTTCTTTTGGTCTATTGTTCTCTCGGTCTCTCTGCCTAGTAATAATTTTAGGATATTTCCCGGTTGCATTGTATAAAATTACTTAAAAGTATATAGCTAATAGGTATCACTATGTGTACGTGCTTGCATCGCTGCCCGTCCCGTTTCCAAAGAAAAGAAACTTTTGGTGCAGTTCCTGGTTCGAATGCTGACGGAATGTTTTTTTAATTTTTTTATTCTTTTTATCAAATTTTATCTTTAAATCTTTTTGATAATGTTTCTGCTTATATTTTTCATCAGCCGCTATTATTTCATTTTATTTTGTGATTTGATTATTTCCTATAATGCTTAAGGTGATAATTTAGTTCAGCAAGATCATCACCACTAGGTGGTGTCTTTGGCTGGCCCTTAGGGCATGGATATCATAACAAAATATTGCACATAAGTAGTTGTAACCCGTCACGAATCTCGACCTAGCCGATTTCCTATTTTGGTACGACAACGGGAACAAAGGACCGAGGGCTAAATGGCCCCTTTGGGCCCTCCGTGTTAAATTGGTCCCAAACAACACGGGTTTCTGCTTCGACCATAAGCAGATTACTTCGAGATAGGCCATTTTGACCGATATTTTCATCTCATTTTTGGGCTGAATGTGACTAACGATACGTTTTTCGAAGCCATTGTTTTAGAATATGACAGATATGCATCCCCTCTGGGTGCAAGGTCATGTCATATGTACCTCGTATTATGACAGGACCTAAAAATCAGCATTAACTACGTAAACCACGTGCTGTTAGTAATGTTGAGGCATATGGGAATTATTTAGAATATGACAGATATGCATCCCCTCTAGGTGCAAGGTCATGTCATAAGTACCTCGTATTATGACATGGATCAGTCTATTTTTCCTGCTCTCTCTCTCTCTCTCTCTCTCTCTCTCTCTCTCTCTCTCTCTCTCTCTCTGTTTCTATCTGTCTATGTACATTGGTCTCCTGGCCTCTCTGTCTTTTTCTTTTGGTCTATTGTTCTCTCGGTCTCTCTGCCTAGTAATAATTTTAGGATATTTCCCAGTTGCATTGTATAAAATTACTTAAAAGTATATAGCTAATAGGTATCACTATGTGTACGTGCTTGCAACGCTGCCCGTCCCGTTTCCAAAGAAAAGAAACTTTTGGTGCAGTTCCTGGTTCGAATGCTGACGGAATGTTATTTTTATTTTTTTATTCTTTTTATCAAATTTTATCTTTAAATCTTTTTGATAATGTTTCTGCTTATATTTTTCATCAGCCGCTATTATTTCATTCTATTTTGTGTATTGATTATTTCCTATAATGCTTAAGGTGATAATTTAGTTCAGCAAGATCATCACCACTAGGTGGTGTCTTTGGCTGGCCCTTAGGGCATGGATATCATAACAAAAGATTGCACATAAGTAGTTGTCACCCGTCACGAATCTCGACCTAGCCGATTTCCTATTTTGGTACGACAACGGGAACAAAGGACCGAGGGCTAAATGGCCCCTTTGGGCCCTCCGTGTTAAATTGGTCCCAAACAACACGGGTTTCTGCTCGACCATAAGCAGATTACTTAGAGATAGGCCGTTTTTACTGATATTTTCATCTCATTTTTTGGCTGAATGTGACTAACGATACGTTTTTCGAAGCCATTGTTTTAGAATATGACAGATATGCATCCCCTCTAGGTGCAAGGTCATGTCATATGTACCTCGTATTATGACAGGACCTAAAAATCAGCATTAACTACGTAAACCACGTGCTGTTAGTAATCTTGAGGCATATGGGAATTATTTAGAATATGACAGATATGCATCCCCTCTAGGTGCAAGGTCATGTCATAAGTACCTCGTATTATGACATCGATCAGTCTATTTTTCCTGCTCTCTCTCTCACTCTCACTCTCTCTCTCTCTCTCTCTCTCTCTCTCTCTCTCTCTCTGTTTCTATCTGTCTATGTACATTGGTCTCCTGGCCTCTCTGTCTTTTTCTTTTGGTCTATTGTTCTCTCGGTCTCTCTGCCTAGTAATAATTTTAGGATATTTCCCAGTTGCATTGTATAAAATTACTTAAAAGTATATAGCTAATAGGTATCACTATGTGTACGTGCTTGCATCGCTGCCCGTCCCGTTTCCAAAGAAAAGAAACTTTTGGTGCAGTTCCTGGTTCGAATGCTGACGGAATGTTTTTTTTATTTTTTTATTCTTTTTATCAAATTTTATCTTTAAATCTTTTTGATAATGTTTCTGCTTATATTTTTCATCAGCCGCTATTATTTCATTTTATTTTGTGAATTGATTATTTCCTATAATGCTTAAGGTGATAATTTAGTTCAGCAAGATCATCACCACTAGGTGGTGTCTTTGGCTGGCCCTTAGGGCATGGATATCATAACAAAATATTGCACATAAGTAGTTGTAACCCGTCACGAATCTCGACCTAGCCGATTTCCTATTTTGGTACGACAACGGGAACAAAGGACCGAGGGCTAAATGGCCCCTTTGGGCCCTCCGTGTTAAATTGGTCCCAAACAACACGGGTTTCTGCTTCGACCATAAGCAGATTACTTCGAGATAGGCCATTTTGACCGATATTTTCATCTCATTTTTGGGCTGAATGTGACTAACGATACGTTTTTCGAAGCCATTGTTTTAGAATATGACAGATATGCATCCCCTCTGGGTGCAAGGTCATGTCATATGTACCTCGTATTATGACAGGACCTAAAAATCAGCATTAACTACGTAAACCACGTGCTGTTAGTAATCTTGAGGCATATGGGAATTATTTAGAATATGACAGATATGCATCCCCTCTAGGTGCAAGGTCATGTCATAAGTACCTCGTATTATGACATGGATCAGTCTATTTTTCCTGCTCTCTCTCTCTCTCTCTCTCTCTCTCTCTCTCTCTCTCTCTCTCTCTGTTTCTATCTGTCTATGTACATTGGTCTCCTGGCCTCTCTGTCTTTTTCTTTTGGTCTATTGTTCTCTCGGTCTCTCTGCCTAGTAATAATTTTAGGATATTTCCCAGTTGCATTGTATAAAATTACTTAAAAGTATATAGCTAATAGGTATCACTATGTGTACGTGCTTGCAACGCTGCCCGTCCCGTTTCCAAAGAAAAGAAACTTTTGGTGCAGTTCCTGGTTCGAATGCTGACGGAATGTTATTTTTATTTTTTTATTCTTTTTATCAAATTTTATCTTTAAATCTTTTTGATAATGTTTCTGCTTATATTTTTCATCAGCCGCTATTATTTCATTCTATTTTGTGTATTGATTATTTCCTATAATGCTTAAGGTGATAATTTAGTTCAGCAAGATCATCACCACTAGGTGGTGTCTTTGGCTGGCCCTTAGGGCATGGATATCATAACAAAAGATTGCACATAAGTAGTTGTCACCCGTCACGAATCTCGACCTAGCCGATTTCCTATTTTGGTACGACAACGGGAACAAAGGACCGAGGGCTAAATGGCCCCTTTGGGCCCTCCGTGTTAAATTGGTCCCAAACAACACGGGTTTCTGCTCGACCATAAGCAGATTACTTAGAGATAGGCCTTTTTTACTGATATTTTCATCTCATTTTTTGGCTGAATGTGACTAACGATACGTTTTTCGAAGCCATTGTTTTAGAATATGACAGATATGCATCCCCTCTAGGTGCAAGGTCATGTCATATGTACCTCGTATTATGACAGGACCTAAAAATCAGCATTAACTACGTAAACCACGTGCTGTTAGTAATCTTGAGGCATATGGGAATTATTTAGAATATGACAGATATGCATCCCCTCTAGGTGCAAGGTCATGTCATAAGTACCTCGTATTATGACATCGATCAGTCTATTTTTCCTGCTCTCTCTCTCACTCTCACTCTCTCTCTCTCTCTCTCTCTCTCTCTCTCTGTTTCTATCTGTCTATGTACATTGGTCTCCTGGCCTCTCTGTCTTTTTCTTTTGGTCTATTGTTCTCTCGGTCTCTCTGCCTAGTAATAATTTTAGGATATTTCCCAGTTGCATTGTATAAAATTACTTAAAAGTATATAGCTAATAGGTATCACTATGTGTACGTGCTTGCAACGCTGCCCGTCCCGTTTCCAAAGAAAAGAAACTTTTGGTGCAGTTCCTGGTTCGAATGCTGACGGAATGTTATTTTTATTTTTTTATTCTTTTTATCAAATTTTATCTTTAAATCTTTTTGATAATGTTTCTGCTTATATTTTTCATCAGCCGCTATTATTTCATTCTATTTTGTGTATTGATTATTTCCTATAATGCTTAAGGTGATAATTTCGTTCAGCAAGATCATCACCACTAGGTGGTGTCTTTGGCTGGCCCTTAGGGCATGGATATCATAACAAAAGATTGCACATAAGTAGTTGTCACCCGTCACGAATCTCGACCTAGCCGATTTCCTATTTTGGTACGACAACGGGAACAAAGGACCGAGGGCTAAATGGCCCCTTTGGGCCCTCCGTGTTAAATTGGTCCCAAACAACACGGGTTTCTGCTCGACCATAAGCAGATTACTTAGAGATAGGCCGTTTTTACTGATATTTTCATCTCATTTTTTGGCTGAATGTGACTAACGATACGTTTTTCGAAGCCATTGTTTTAGAATATGACAGATATGCATCCCCTCTAGGTGCAAGGTCATGTCATATGTACCTCGTATTATGACAGGACCTAAAAATCAGCATTAACTACGTAAACCACGTGCTGTTAGTAATCTTGAGGCATATGGGAATTATTTAGAATATGACAGATATGCATCCCCTCTAGGTGCAAGGTCATGTCATAAGTACCTCGTATTATGACATCGATCAGTCTATTTTTCCTGCTCTCTCTCTCTCTCTCTCTCTCTCTCTCTCTCTCTCTCTCTCTCTCTCTCTCTGTTTCTATCTGTCTATGTACATTGGTCTCCTGGCCTCTCTGTCTTTTTCTTTTGGTCTATTGTCCTCTCGGTCTCTCTGCCTAGTAATAATTTCAGGATATTTCCCAGTTGCATTGTATAAAATTACTTAAAAGTATATAGCTAATAGGTATCACTATGTGTACGTGCTTGCATCGCTGCCCGTCCCGTTTCCAAAGAAAAGAAACTTTTGGTGCAGTTCCTGGTTCGAATGCTGACGGAATGTTTTTTTAATTTTTTTATTCTTTTTATCAAATTTTATCTTTAAATCTTTTTGATAATGTTTCTGCTTATATTTTTCATCAGCCGCTATTATTTCATTTTATTTTGTGAATTGATTATTTCCTATAATGCTTAAGGTGATAATTTAGTTCAGCAAGATCATCACCTCTAGGTGGTGTCTTTGGCTGGCCCTTAGGGCATGGATATCATAACAAAAGATTGCACATAAGTAGTCGTAACCCGTCACGAATCTCGACCTAGCCGATTTCCTATTTTGGTACGACAACGGGAACAAAGGACCGAGGGCTAAATGGCCCCTTTGGGCCCTCCGTGTTAAATTGGTCCCAAACAACACGGGTTTCTGCTTCGACCATAAGCAGATAACTTCGAGATAGGCCATTTTGACCGATATTTTCATCTCATTTTTGGGCTGAATGTGACTAACGATACGTTTTTCGAAGCCATTGTTTTAGAATATGACAGATATGCATCCCCTCTGGGTGCAAGGTCATGTCATATGTACCTCGTATTATGACAGGACCTAAAAATCAGCATTAACTACGTAAACCACGTGCTGTTAGTAATGTTGAGGCATATGGGAATTATTTAGAATATGACAGATATGCATCCCCTCTAGGTGCAAGGTCATGTCATAAGTACCTCGTATTATGACATGGATCAGTCTATTTTTCCTGCTCTCTCTCTCTCTCTCTCTCTCTCTCTCTCTCTCTCTCTCTGTTTCTATCTGTCTATGTACATTGGTCTCCTGGCCTCTCTGTCTTTTTCTTTTGGTCTATTGTTCTCTCGGTCTCTCTGCCTAGTAATAATTTTAGGATATTTCCCAGTTGCATTGTATAAAATTACTTAAAAGTATATAGCTAATAGGTATCACTATGTGTACGTGCTTGCAACGCTGCCCGTCCCGTTTCCAAAGAAAAGAAACTTTTGGTGCAGTTCCTGGTTCGAATGCTGACGGAATGTTATTTTTATTTTTTTATTCTTTTTATCAAATTTTATCTTTAAATCTTTTTGATAATGTTTCTGCTTATATTTTTCATCAGCCGCTATTATTTCATTCTATTTTGTGTATTGATTATTTCCTATAATGCTTAAGGTGATAATTTAGTTCAGCAAGATCATCACCACTAGGTGGTGTCTTTGGCTGGCCCTTAGGGCATGGATATCATGACAAAAGATTGCACATAAGTAGTTGTCACCCGTCACGAATCTCGACCTAGCCGATTTCCTATTTTCGTACGACAACGGGAACAAAGGACCGAGGGCTAAATGGCCCCTTTGGGCCCTCCGTGTTAAATTGGTCCCAAACAACACGGGTTTCTGCTCGACCATAAGCAGATTACTTAGAGATAGGCCGTTTTTACTGATATTTTCATCTCATTTTTTGGCTGAATGTGACTAACGATACGTTTTTCGAAGCCATTGTTTTAGAATATGACAGATATGCATCCCCTCTAGGTGCAAGGTCATGTCATATGTACCTCGTATTATGACAGGACCTAAAAATCAGCATTAACTACGTAAACCACGTGCTGTTAGTAATCTTGAGGCATATGGGAATTATTTAGAATATGACAGATATGCATCCCCTCTAGGTGCAAGGTCATGTCATAAGTACCTCGTATTATGACATCGATCAGTCTATTTTTCCTGCTCTCTCTCTCTCTCTCTCTCTCTCTCTCTCTCTCTCTCTCTCTCTCTCTCTCTCTGTTTCTATCTGTCTATGTACATTGGTCTCCTGGCCTCTCTGTCTTTTTCTTTTGGTCTATTGTTCTCTCGGTCTCTCTGCCTAGTAATAATTTTATGATATTTCCCAGTTGCATTGTATAAAATTACTTAAAAGTATATAGCTAATAGGTATCACTATGTGTCCGTGCTTGCATCGCTGCCCGTCCCGTTTCCAAAGAAAAGAAACTTTTGGTGCAGTTCCTGGTTCGAATGCTGACGGAATGTTTTTTTTTATTTTTTTATTCTTTTTATCAAATTTTATCTTTAAATCTTTTTGATAATGTTTCTGCTTATATTTTTAATCAGCCGCTATTATTTCATTTTATTTTGTGTATTGATTATTTCCTATAATGCTTAAGGTGATAATTTAGTTCAGCAAGATCATCACCACTAGGTGGTGTCTTTGGCTGGCCCTTAGGGCATGGATATCATAACAAAAGATTGCACATAAGTAGTTGTAACCCGTCACGAATCTCGACCTAGCCGATTTCCTATTTTGGTACGACAACGGGAACAAAGGACCGAGGGCTTAATGGCCCCTTTGGGCCCTCCGTGTTAAATTGGTCCCAAACAACACGGGTTTCTGCTTCGACCATAAGCAGATTACTTCGAGATAGGCCATTTTGACCGATATTTTCATCTCATTTTTGGGCTGAATGTGACTAACGATACGTTTTTCGAAGCCATTGTTTTAGAATATGACAGATATGCATCCCCTCTAGGTGCAAGGTCATGTCAAATGTACCTCGTATTATGACAGGACCTAAAAATCAGCATTAACTACGTAAACCACGTGCTGTTAGTAATCTTGAGGCATATGGGAATTATTTAGAATATGACAGATATGCATCCCCTCTAGGTGCAAGGTCATGTCATAAGTACCTCGTATTATGACATCGATCAGTCTATTTTTCCTGCTCTCTCTCTCTCTCTCTCTCTCTCTCTCTCTCTCTCTCTCTCTCTCTCTCTGTTTCTATCTGTCTATGTACATTGGTCTCCTGGCCTCTCTGTCTTTTTCTTTTGGTCTATTGTTCTCTCGGTCTCTCTGCCTAGTAATAATTTTAGGATATTTCCCAGTTGCATTGTATAAAATTACTTAAAAGTATATAGCTAATAGGTATCACTATGTGTACGTGCTTGCATCGCTGCCCGTCCCGTTTCCAAAGAAAAGAAACTTTTGGTGCAGTTCCTGGTTCGAATGCTGACGGAATGTTTTTTTTATTTTTTTATTCTTTTTATCAAATTTTATCTTTAAATCTTTTTGATAATGTTTCTCCTTATATTTTTCATCAGCCGCTATTATTTCATTTTATTTTGTGAATTGATTATTTCCTATAATGCTTAAGGTGATAATTTAGTTCAGCAAGATCATCACCACTAGGTGGTGTCTTTGGCTGGCCCTTAGGGCATGGATATCATAACAAAAGATTGCACATAAGTAGTTGTAACCCGTCCCGAATCTCGACCTAGCCGATTTCCTATTTTGGTACGACAACGGGAACAAAGGACCGAGGGCTTAATGGCCCCTTTGGGCCCTCCGTGTTAAATTGGTCCCAAACAACACGGGTTTCTGCTTCGACCATAAGCAGATTACTTAGAGATAGGCCATTTTTACTGATATTTTCATCTCATTTTTGGGCTGAATGTGACTAACGATACGTTTTTCGAAGCCATTGTTTTAGAATATGACAGATATGCATCCCCTCTAGGTGCAAGGTCATGTCAAATGTACCTCGTATTATGACAGGACCTAAAAATCAGCATTAACTACGTAAACCACGTGCTGTTAGTAATCTTGAGGCATATGGGAATTATTTAGAATATGACAGATATGCATCCCCTCTAGGTGCAAGGTCATGTCATAAGTACCTCGTATTATGACATGGATCAGTCTATTTTTCCTGCTCTCTCTCTCTCTCTCTCTCTCTCTCTCTCTCTCTCTCTCTCTCTCTCTCTCTCTCTGTTTCTATCTGTCTATGTACATTGGTCTCCTGGCCTCTCTGTCTTTTTCTTTTGGTCTATTGTTCTCTCGGTCTCTCTGCCTAGTAATAATTTTAGGATATTTCCCAGTTGCATTGTATAAAATTACTTAAAAGTATATAGCTAATAGGTATCACTATGTGTACGTGCTTGCATCGCTGCCCGTCCCGTTTCCAAAGAAAAGAAACTTTTGGTGCAGTTCCTGGTTCGAATGCTGACGGAATGTTTTTTTTATTTTTTTATTCTTTTTATCAAATTTTATCTTTAAATCTTTTTGATAATGTTTCTGCTTATATTTTTCATCAGCCGCTATTATTTCATTTTATTTTGTGTATTGATTATTTCCTATAATGCTTAAGGTGATAATTTAGTTCAGCAAGATCATCACCACTAGGTGGTGTCTTTGGCTGGCCCTTAGGGCATGGATATCATAACAAAAGATTGCACATAAGTAGTTGTAACCCGTCACGAATCTCGACCTAGCCGATTTCCTATTTTGGTACGACAACGGGAACAAAGGACCGAGGGCTTAATGGCCCCTTTGGGCCCTCCGTGTTAAATTGGTCCCAAACAACACGGGTTTCTGCTTCGACCATAAGCAGATTACTTCGAGATAGGCCATTTTGACCGATATTTTCATCTCATTTTTGGGCTGAATGTGACTAACGATACGTTTTTCGAAGCCATTGTTTTAGAATATGACAGATATGCATCCCCTCTAGGTGCAAGGTCATGTCAAATGTACCTCGTATTATGACAGGACCTAAAAATCAGCATTAACTACGTAAACCACGTGCTGTTAGTAATCTTGAGGCATATGGGAATTATTTAGAATATGACAGATATGCATCCCCTCTAGGTGCAAGGTCATGTCATAAGTACCTCGTATTATGACATCGATCAGTCTATTTTTCCTGCTCTCTCTCTCTCTCTCTCTCTCTCTCTCTCTCTCTCTCTCTCTCTCTGTTTCTATCTGTCTATGTACATTGGTCTCCTGGCCTCTCTGTCTTTTTCTTTTGGTCTATTGTTCTCTCGGTCTCTCTGCCTAGTAATAATTTTAGGATATTTCCCAGTTGCATTGTATAAAATTACTTAAAAGTATATAGCTAATAGGTATCACTATGTGTACGTGCTTGCATCGCTGCCCGTCCCGTTTCCAAAGAAAAGAAACTTTTGGTGCAGTTCCTGGTTCGAATGCTGACGGAATGTTTTTTTTTATTTTTTTATTCTTTTTATCAAATTTTATCTTTAAATCTTTTTGATAATGTTTCTCCTTATATTTTTCATCAGCCGCTATTATTTCATTTTATTTTGTGAATTGATTATTTCCTATAATGCTTAAGGTGATAATTTAGTTCAGCAAGATCATCACCACTAGGTGGTGTCTTTGGCTGGCCCTTAGGGCATGGATATCATAACAAAAGATTGCACATAAGTAGTTGTAACCCGTCACGAATCTCGACCTAGCCGATTTCCTATTTTGGTACGACAACGGGAACAAAGGACCGAGGGCTTAATGGCCCCTTTGGGCCCTCCGTGTTAAATTGGTCCCAAACAACACGGGTTTCTGCTTCGACCATAAGCAGATTACTTAGAGATAGGCCATTTTTACTGATATTTTCATCTCATTTTTGGGCTGAATGTGACTAACGATACGTTTTTCGAAGCCATTGTTTTAGAATATGACAGATATGCATCCCCTCTAGGTGCAAGGTCATGTCAAATGTACCTCGTATTATGACAGGACCTAAAAATCAGCATTAACTACGTAAACCACGTGCTGTTAGTAATCTTGAGGCATATGGGAATTATTTAGAATATGACAGATATGCATCCCCTCTAGGTGCAAGGTCATGTCATAAGTACCTCGTATTATGACATGGATCAGTCTATTTTTCCTGCTCTCTCTCTCTCTCTCTCTCTCTCTCTCTCTCTCTCTCTCTCTCTCTCTCTCTGTTTCTATCTGTCTATGTACATTGGTCTCCTGGCCTCTCTGTCTTTTTCTTTTGGTCTATTGTTCTCTCGGTCTCTCTGCCTAGTAATAATTTTAGGATATTTCCCAGTTGCATTGTATAAAATTACTTAAAAGTATATAGCTAATAGGTATCACTATGTGTACGTGCTTGCATCGCTGCCCGTCCCGTTTCCAAAGAAAAGAAACTTTTGGTGCAGTTCCTGGTTCGAATGCTGACGGAATGTTTTTTTTATTTTTTTATTCGTTTTATCAAATTTTATCTTTAAATCTTTTTGATAATGTTTCTGCTTATATTTTTCATCAGCCGCTATTATTTCATTTTATTTTGTGTATTGATTATTTCCTATAATGCTTAAGGTGATAATTTAGTTCAGCAAGATCATCACCACTAGGTGGTGTCTTTGGCTGGCCCTTAGGGCATGGATATCATAACAAAAGATTGCACATAAGTAGTTGTAACCCGTCACGAATCTCGACCTAGCCGATTTCCTATTTTGGTACGACAACGGGAACAAAGGACCGAGGGCTTAATGGCCCCTTTGGGCCCTCCGTGTTAAATTGGTCCAAAACAACACGGGTTTCTGCTTCGACCATAACAGATTACTTCGAGATAGGCCATTTTGACCGATATCTTCATCTCATTTTTGGGCTGAATGTGACTAACGATACGTTTTTCGAAGCCATTGTTTTAGAATATGACAGATATGCATCCCCTCTAGGTGCAAGGTCATGTCAAATGTACCTCGTATTATGACAGGACCTAAAAATCAGCATTAACTACGTAAACCACGTGCTGTTAGTAATCTTGAGGCATATGGGAATTATTTAGTATATGACAGATATGCATCCCCTCTAGGTGCAAGGTCATGTCATAAGTACCTCGTATTATGACATGGATCAGTCTATTTTTCCTGCTCTCTCTCTCTCTCTCTCTCTCTCTCTCTCTCTCTCTCTCTCTCTCTCTCTCTCTGTCTCTCTCTCTGTTTCTATCTGTCTATGTACATTGGTCTCCTGGCCTCTCTGTCTTTTTCTTTTGGTCTATTGTTCTCTCGGTCTCTCTGCCTAGTAATAATTTTAGGATATTTCCCAGTCGCATTGTATAAAATTACTTAAAAGTATATAGCTAATAGGTATCACTATGTGTACGTGCTTGCATCGCTGCCCGTCCCGTTTCCAAAGAAAAGAAACTTTTGGTGCAGTTCCTGGTTCGAATGCTGACGGAATGTTATTTTTATTTTTTTATTCTTTTTATCAAATTTTATCTTTAAATCTTTTTGATAATGTTTCTGCTTATATTTTTCATCAGCCGCTAATTTTTCATTCTATTTTGTGTATTGATTATTTCCTATAATGCTTAAGGTGATAATTTAGTTCAGCAAGATCATCACCACTAGGTGGTGTCTTTGGCTGGCCCTTAGGGCATGGATATCATAACAAAATATTGCACATAAGTAGTTGTCACCCGTCACGAATCTCGACCTAGCCGATTTCCTATTTTGGTACGACAACGGGAACAAAGGACCGAGGGCTACATGGCCCCTTTGGGCCCTCCGTGTTAAATTGGTCCCAAACAACACGGGTTTCTGCTTCGACCATAAGCAGATAACTTCGAGATAGGCCATTTTGACCGATATTTTCATCTCATTTTTGGGCTGAATGTGACTAACGATACGTTTTTCGAAGCCATTGTTTTAGAATATGACAGATATGCATCCCCTCTAGGTGCAAGGTCTTGACATATGTACCTCGTATTATGACAGGACCTAAAATTCAGCATTAACTACGTAAACCACGTGCTGTTAGTAATCTTGAGGCATATGGGAATTATTTAGAATATGACAGATATGCATCCCCTCTAGGTGCAAGGTCATGTCATAAGTACCTCGTATTATGACATGGATCAGTCTATTTTTCCTGCTCTCTCTCTCTCTCTCTCTCTCTCTCTCTCTCTCTCTCTCTCTCTCTCTCTCTCTCTGTTTCTATCTGTCTATGTACATTGGTCTCCTGGCCTCTCTGTCTTTTTCTTTTGGTCTATTGTTCTCTCGGTCTCTCTGCCTAGTAATAATTTTAGGATATTTCCCAGTTGCATTGTATAAAATTACTTAAAAGTATATAGCTAATAGGTATCACTATGTGTACGTGCTTGCATCGCTGCTCGTCCCGTTTCCAAAGAAAAGAAACTTTTGGTGCAGTTCCTGGTTCGAATGCTGGCGGAATGTTATTTTTATTTTTTTATTCGTTTTATCAAATTTTATCTTTAAATCTTTTTGATAATGTTTCTGCTTATATTTTTCATCAGCCGCTATTATTTCATTTTATTTTGTGTATTGATTATTTCCTATAATGCTTAAGGTGATAATTTAGTTCAGCAAGATCATCACCACTAGGTGGTGTCTTTGGCTGGCCCTTAGGGCATGGATATCATAACAAAAGATTGCACATAAGTAGTTGTAACCCGTCACGAATCTCGACCTAGCCGATTTCCTATTTTGGTACGACAACGGGAACAAAGGACCGAGGGCTAAATGGCCCCTTTGGGCCCTCCGTGTTAAATTGGTCCCAAACAACACGGGTTTCTGCTTCGACCATAAGCAGATTACTTCGAGATAGGCCATTTTGACCGATATTTTCATCTCATTTTTGGGCTGAATGTGACTAACGATACGTTTTTCGAAGCCATTGTTTTAGAATATGACAGATATGCAT
This sequence comes from Maea johnstoni, assembly GCA_963942565.1. Taxonomy (NCBI): domain Eukaryota; kingdom Metazoa; phylum Annelida; class Polychaeta; order Spionida; family Magelonidae; genus Maea; species Maea johnstoni. Next base: position 17,144 of record CAWWDR010000823.1, on the reverse strand, counting down.
CCCCTCTAGGTGCAAGGTCATGTCATATGTACCTCGTATTATGACAGGACCTAAAAATCAGCATTAACTACGTAAACCACGTGCTGTTAGTAATCTTGAGGCATATGGGAATTATTTAGAATATGACAGATATACATCCCCTCTAAGTGCAAGGTCATGTCATAAATTCCTCGTATTATGACATCGATCAGTCTATTTTTCCTGCTCTCTCTCTCTCTCTCTCTCTCTCTCTCTCTCTCTCTCTCTCTCTCTCTCTCTCTCTCTCTGTTTCTATCTGTCTATGTACATTGGTCTCCTGGCCTCTCTGTCTTTTTCTTTTGGTCTATTGTTCTCTCGGTCTCTCTGCCTAGTAATAATTTTAGGATATTTCCCAGTTGCATTGTATAAAATTACTTAAAAGTATATAGCTAATAGGTATCACTATGTGTACGTGCTTGCATCGCTGCCCGTCCCGTTTCCAAAGAAAAGAAACTTTTGGTGCAGTTCCTGGTTCGAATGCTGACGGAATGTTATTTTTATTTTTTTATTCTTTTTATCAAATTTTATCTTTAAATCTTTTTGATAATGTTTCTGCTTATATTTTTCATCAGCCGCTATTATTTCATTTTATTTTGTGTATTGATTATTTCCTATAATGCTTAAGGTGATAATTTAGTTCAGCAAGATCATCACCACTAGGTGGTGTCTTTGGCTGGCCCTTAGGGCATGGATATCATAACAAAAGATTGCACATAAGTAGTTGTCACCCGTCACGAATCTCGACCTAGCCGATTTCCTATTTTGGTACGACAACGGGAACAAAGGACCGAGGGCTAAATGGCCCCTTTGGGCCCTCCGTGTTAAATTGGTCCCAAACAACACGGGTTTCTGCTTCGACCATAAGCAGATTACTTCGAGATAGGCCATTTTGACCGATATTTTCATCTCATTTTTGGGCTGAATGTGACTAACGATACGTTTTTCGAAGCCATTGTTTTAGAATATGACAGATATGCATCCCCTCTAGGTGCAAGGTCATGACATATGTACCTCGTATTATGACAGGACCTAAAAATCAGCATTAACTACGTAAACCACGTGCTGTTAGTAATCTTGAGGCATATGGGAATTATTTAGAATATGACAGATATGCATCCCCTCTAGGTGCAAGGTCATGTCATAAGTACCTCGTATTATGACATCGATCAGTCTATTTTTCCTGCTCTCTCTCTCTCTCTCTCTCTCTCTCTCTCTCTCTCTCTCTCTCTCTCTCTCTGTTTCTATCTGTCTATGTACATTGGTCTCCTGGCCTCTCTGTCTTTTTCTTTTGGTCTATTGTTCTCTCGGTCTCTCTGCCTAGTAATAATTTTAGGATATTTCCCAGTTGCATTGTATAAAATTACTTAAAAGTATATAGCTAATAGGTATCACTATGTGTACGTGCTTGCATCGCTGCCCGTCCCGTTTCCAAAGAAAAGAAACTTTTGGTGCAGTTCCTGGTTCGAATGCTGACGGAATGTTATTTTTATTTTTTTATTCTTTTTATCAAATTTTATCTTTAAATCTTTTTGATAATGTTTCTGCTTATATTTTTCATCAGCCGCTAATTTTTCATTCTATTTTGTGTATTGATTATTTCCTATAATGCTTAAGGTGATAATTTAGTTCAGCAAGATCATCACCACTAGGTGGTGTCTTTGGCTGGCCCTTAGGGCATGGATATCATAACAAAAGATTGCACATAAGTAGTTGTCACCCGTCACGAATCTCGACCTAGCCGATTTCCTATTTTGGTACGACAACGGGAACAAAGGACCGAGGGCTAAATGGCCCCTTTGGGCCCTCCGTGTTAAATTGGTCCCAAACAACACGGGTTTCTGCTTCGACCATAAGCAGATTACTTCGAGATAGGCCATTTTGACCGATATTTTCATCTCATTTTTGGGCTGAATGTGACTAACGATACGTTTTTCGAAGCCATTGATTTAGAATATGACAGATATGCATCCCCTCTAGGTGCAAGGTCATGACATATGTACCTCGTATTATGACAGGACCTAAAAATCAGCATTAACTACGTAAACCACGTGCTGTTAGTAATCTTGAGGCATATGGGAATTATTTAGAATATGACAGATATGCATCCCCTCTAGGTGCAAGGTCATGTCATAAGTACGTCGTATTATGACATCGATCAGTCTATTTTTCCTGCTCTCTCTCTCTCTCTCTCTCTCTCTCTCTCTCTCTCTCTCTCTCTCTCTGTTTCTATCTGTCTATGTACATTGGTCTCCTGGCCTCTCTGTCTTTTTCTTTTGGTCTATTGTTCTCTCGGTCTCTCTGCCTAGTAATAATTTTAGGATATTTCCCAGTTGCATTGTATAAAATTACTTAAAAGTATATAGCTAATAGGTATCACTATGTGTACGTGCTTGCATCGCTGCCCGTCCCGTTTCCAAAGAAAAGAAACTTTTGGTGCAGTTCCTGGTTCGAATGCTGGCGGAATGTTATTTTTATTTTTTTATTCGTTTTATCAAATTTTATCTTTAAATCTTTTTGATAATGTTTCTGCTTATATTTTTCATCAGCCGCTATTATTTCATTTTATTTTGTGTATTGATTATTTCCTATAATGCTTAAGGTGATAATTTAGTTCAGCAAGATCATCACCACTAGGTGGTGTCTTTGGCTGGCCCTTAGGGCATGGATATCATAACAAAAGATTGCACATAAGTAGTTGTAACCCGTCACGAATCTCGACCTAGCCGATTTCCTATTTTGGTACGACAACGGGAACAAAGGACCGAGGGCTAAATGGCCCCTTTGGGCCCTCCGTGTTAAATTGGTCCCAAACAACACGGGTTTCTGCTTCGACCATAAGCAGATTACTTCGAGATAGGCCATTTTGACCGATATTTTCATCTCATTTTTGGGCTGAATGTGACTAACGATACGTTTTTCGAAGCCATTGTTTTAGAATATGACAGATATGCATCCCCTCTAGGTGCAAGGTCATGTCATATGTACCTCGTATTATGACAGGACCTAAAAATCAGCATTAACTACGTAAACCACGTGTTGTTAGTAATCTTGAGGCATATGGGAATTATTTAGAATATGACAGATATGCATCCCCTCTAGGTGCAAGGTCATGTCATAAATTCCTCGTATTATGACATCGATCAGTCTATTTTTCCTGCTCTCTCTCTCTCTCTCTCTCTCTCTCTCTCTCTCTCTCTCTCTCTCTCTGTTTCTATCTGTCTATGTACATTGGTCTCCTGGCCTCTCTGTCTTTTTCTTTTGGTCTATTGTTCTCTCGGTCTCTCTGCCTAGTAATAATTTTAGGATATTTCCCAGTTGCATTGTATAAAATTACTTAAAAGTATATAGCTAATAGGTATCACTATGTGTACGTGCTTGCATCGCTGCCCGTCCCGTTATCAAAGAAAAGAAACTTTTGGTGCAGTTCCTGGTTCGAATGCTGACGGAATGTTATTTTTATTTTTTTATTCGTTTTATCAAATTTTATCTTTAAATCTTTTTGATAATGTTTCTGCTTATATTTTTCATCAGCCGCTATTATTTCATTTTATTTTGTGTATTGATTATTTCCTATAATGCTTAAGGTGATAATTTAGTTCAGCAAGATCATCACCACTAGGTGGTGTCTTTGGCTGGCCCTTAGGGCATGGATATCATAACAAAAGATTGCACATAACTAGTTGTAACCCGTCACGAATCTCGACCTAGCCGATTTCCTATTTTGGTACGACAACGGGAACAAAGGACCGAGGGCTAAATGGCCCCTTTGGGCCCTCCGTGTTAAATTGGTCCCAAACAACACGGGTTTCTGCTTCGACCATAAGCAGATTACTTCGAGATAGGCCATTTTGACCGATATTTTCATCTCATTTTTGGGCTGAATGTGACTAACGATACGTTTTTCGAAGCCATTGTTTTAGAATATGACAGATATGCATCCCCTCTAGGTGCAAGGTCATGTCATATGTACCTCGTATTATGACAGGACCTAAAAATCAGCATTAACTACGTAAACCACGTGCTGTTAGTAATCTTGAGGCATATGGGAATTATTTAGAATATGACAGATATGCATCCCCTCTAGGTGCAAGGTCATGTCATAAATACCTCGTATTATGACATCGATCAGTCTATTTTTCCTGCTCTCTCTCTCTCTCTCTCTCTCTCTCTCTCTCTCTCTCTCTCTCTCTCTCTCTGTTTCTATCTGTCTATGTACATTGGTCTCCTGGCCTCTCTGTCTTTTTTTTTTGGTCTATTGTTCTCTCGGTCTCTCTGCCTAGTAATAATTTTAGGATATTTCCCAGTTGCATTGTATAAAATTACTTAAAAGTATATAGCTAATAGGTATCACTATGTGTACGTGCTTGCATCGCTGCCCGTCCCGTTATCAAAGAAAAGAAACTTTTGGTGCAGTTCCTGGTTCGAATGCTGACGGAATGTTATTTTTATTTTTTTATTCGTTTTATCAAATTTTATCTTTAAATCTTTTTTTGATAATGTTTCTGCTTATATTTTTCATCAGCCGCTATTATTTCATTTTATTTTGTGTATTGATTATTTCCTATAATGCTTAAGGTGATAATTTAGTTCAGCAAGATCATCACCACTAGGTGGTGTCTTTGGCTGGCCCTTAGGGCATGGATATCATAACAAAAGATTGCACATAACTAGTTGTAACCCGTCACGAATCTCGACCTAGCCGATTTCCTATTTTGGTACGACAACGGGAACAAAGGACCGAGGGCTAAATGGCCCCTTTGGGCCCTCCGTGTTAAATTGGTCCCAAACAACACGTGTTTCTGCTTCGACCATAAGCAGATTACTTCGAGATAGGCCATTTTGACCGATATTTTCATCTCATTTTTGGGCTGAATGTGACTAACGATACGTTTTTCGAAGCTATTGTTTTAGAATATGACAGATATGCATCCCCTCTAGGTGCAAGGTCATGTCATGTGTACCTCGTATTATGACAGGACCTAAAAATCAGCATTAACTACGTAAACCACGTGCTGTTAGTAATCTTGAGGCATATGGGAATTATTTAGAATATGACAGATATGCATCCCCTCTAGGTGCAAGGTCATGTCATAAATTCCTCGTATTATGACATCGATCAGTCTATTTTTCCTGCTCTCTCTCTCTCTCTCTCTCTCTCTCTCTCTCTCTCTCTCTCTCTCTCTTTCTCTCTCTCTCTCTCTCTCTCTCTCTCTGTTTCTATCTGTCTATGTACATTGGTCTCTTGGCCTCTCTGTCTTTTTCTTTTGGTCTATTGTTCTCTCGGTCTCTCTGCCTAGTAATAATTTTAGGATATTTCCCAGTTGCATTGTATAAAATTACTTAAAAGTATATAGCTAATAGGTATCACTATGTGTACGTGCTTGCATCGCTGCCCGTCCCGTTTCCAAAGAAAAGAAACTTTTGGTGCAGTTCCTGGTTCGAATGCTGACGGAATGTTATTTTTATTTTTTTATTCTTTTTATCAAATTTTATCTTTAAATCTTTTTGATAATGTTTCTGCTTATATTTTTCATCAGCCGCTAATTTTTCATTCTATTTTGTGTATTGATTATTTCCTATAATGCTTGAGGTGATAATTTAGTTCAGCAAGATCATCACCACTAGGTGGTGTCTTTGGCTGGCCCTTAGGGCATGGATATCATAACAAAAGATTGCACATAAGTAGTTGTCACCCGTCACGAATCTCGACCTAGCCGATTTCCTATTTTGGTACGACAACGGGAACAAAGGACCGAGGGCTAAATGGCCCCTTTGGGCCCTCCGTGTTAAATTGGTCCCAAACAACACGGGTTTCTGCTCGACCATAAGCAGATTACTTCGAGATAGGCCATTTTGACCGATATTTTCATCTCATTTTTTGGCTGAATGTGACTAACGATACGTTTTTCGAAGCCATTGTTTTAGAATATGACAGATATGCATCCCCTCTAGGTGCAAGGTCATGTCATATGTACCTCGTATTATGACAGGACCTAAAAATCAGCATTAACTACGTAAACCACGTGCTGTTAGTAATCTTGAGGCATATGTGAATTATTTGGAATATGACAGATATGCATCCCCTCTAGGTGCAAGGTCATGACATAAGTACCTCGTATTATGACATCGATCAGTCTATTTTTCCTGCTCTCTCTCTCTCTCTCTCTCTCTCTCTCTCTCTCTCTCTCTCTCTCTCTCTCTCTCTCTCTCTCTGTTTCTATCTGTCTATGTACATTGGTCTCCTGGCCTCTCTGTCTTTTTCTTTTGGTCTATTGTTCTCTCGGTCTCTCTGCCTAGTAATAATTTTAGGATATTTCCCAGTTGCATTGTATAAAATTACTTAAAAGTATATAGCTAATAGGTATCAATATGTGTACGTGCTTGCATCGCTGCCCGTCCCGTTATCAAAGAAAAGAAACTTTTGGTGCAGTTCCTGGTTCGAATGCTGACGGAATGTTATTTTTATTTTTTTGTTCGTTTTATCAAATTTTATCTTTAAATCTTTTTGATAATGTTTCTGCTTATATTTTTCATCAGCCGCTATTATTTCATTTTATTTTGTGTATTGATTATTTCCTATAATGCTTAAGGTGATAATTTAGTTCAGCAAGATCATCACCACTAGGTGGTGTCTTTGGCTGGCCCTTAGGGCATGGATATCATAACAAAAGATTGCACATAACTAGTTGTAACCCGTCACGAATCTCGACCTAGCCGATTTCCTATTTTGGTACGACAACGGGAACAAAGGACCGAGGGCTAGATGGCCCCTTTGGGCCCTCCGTGTTAAATTGGTCCCAAACAACACGGGTTTCTGCTTCGACCATAAGCAGATTACTTCGAGATAGGCCATTTTGACCGATATTTTCATCTCATTTTTGGGCTGAATGTGACTAACGATACGTTTTTCGAAGCTATTGTTTTAGAATATGACAGATATGCATCCCCTCTAGGTGCAAGGTCATGTCATATGTACCTCGTATTATGACAGGACCTACAAATCAGCATTAACTACGTAAACCACGTGCTGTTAGTAATCTTGAGGCATATGGGAATTATTTAGAATATGACAGATATGCATCCCCTCTAGGTGCAAGGTCATGTCATAAATTCCACGTATTATGACATCGATCAGTCTATTTTTCCTGCTCTCTCTCTCTCTCTCTCTCTCTCTCTCTCTCTCTCTCTCTCTCTCTCTGTTTCTATCTGTCTATGTACATTGGTCTCCTGGCCTCTCTGTCTTTTTCTTTTGGTCTATTGTTCTCTCGGTTTCTCTGCCTAGTAATAATTTTAGGATATTTCCCAGTTGCATTGTATAAAATTACTTAAAAGTATATAGCTAATAGGTATCACTATGTGTACGTGCTTGCATCGCTGCCCGTCCCGTTTCCAAAGAAAAGAAACTTTTGGTGCAGTTCCTGGTTCGAATGCTGACGGAATGTTTTTTTTATTTTTTTATTCTTTTTATCAAATTTTATCTTTAAATCTTTTTGATAATGTTTTTGCTTATATTTTTCATCAGCCGCTATTATTTCATTCTATTTTGTGTATTGATTATTTCCTATAATGCTTAAGGTGATAATTTAGTTCAGCAAGATCATCACCACTAGGTGGTGTCTTTGGCTGGCCCTTAGGGCATGGATATCATAACAAAAGATTGCACATAAGTAGTTGTCACCCGTCACGAATCTCGACCTAGCCGATTTCCTATTTTGGTACGACAACGGGAACAAAGGACCGAGGGCTAAATGGCCCCTTTGGGCCCTCCGTGTTAAATTGGTCCCAAACAACACGGGTTTCTGCTCGACCATAAGCAGATTACTTCGAGATAGGCCATTTTGACCGATATTTTCATCTCATTTTTGGGCTGAATGTGACTAACGATACGTTTTTCGAAGCCATTGTTTTAGAATATGACAGATATGCATCCCCTCTAGGTGCAAGGTCATGTCATATGTACCTCGTATTATGACAGGACCTAAAAATCAACATTAAGTACGTAAACCACGTGCTGTTAGTAATCTTGAGGCATATGGGAATTATTTAGAATATGACAGATATGCATCCCCTCTAGGTGCAAGGTCATGTCATAAGTACCTCGTATTATGACATCGATCAGTCTATTTTTCCTGCTCTCTCTCTCTCTCTCTCTCTCTCTCTCTCACTCTCTCTCTCTCTCTCTGTCTATGTACATTGGTCTCCTGGCCTCTCTGTCTTTTTCTTTTGGTCTATTGTTCTCTCGGTCTCTCTGCCTAGTAATAATTTTAGGATATTTCCCAGTTGCATTGTATAAAATTACTTAAAAGTATATAGCTAATAGGTATCACTATGTGTACGTGCTTGCATCGCTGCCCGTCCCGTTTCCAAAGAAAAGAAACTTTTGGTGCAGTTCCTGGTTCGAATGCTGACGGAATGTTATTTTTATTTTTTTATTCTTTTTATCAAATTTTATCTTTAAATCTTTTTGATAATGTTTCTGCTTATATTTTTCATCAGCCGCTATTATTTCATTTTATTTTGTGTATTGATTATTTCCTATAATGCTTAAGGTGATAATTTAGTTCAGCAAGATCATCAATACTAGGTGGTGTCTTTGGCTGGCCCTTAGGGCATGGATATCATAACAAAAGATTGCACATAAGTAGTTGTATCCCGTCACGAATCTCGACCTAGCCGATTTCCTATTTTGGTACGACAACGGGAACAAAGGACCGAGGGCTAAATGGCCCCTTTGGGCCCTCCGTGTTAAATTGGTCCCAAACAACACGGGTTTCTGCTGCGACCATAAGCAGATTACTTCGAGATAGGCCATTTTGACCGATATTTTCATCTCATTTTTTGGCTGAATGTGACTAACGATACGTTTTTCGAAGCCATTGTTTTAGAATATGACAGATATGCATCCCCTCTAGGTGCAAGGTCATGTCATATGTACCTCGTATTATGACAGGACCTAAAAATCAGCATTAACTACGTAAACCACGTGCTGTTAGTAATCTTGAGGCATATGGGAATTATTTAGAATATGACAGATATGCATCCCCTCTAGGTGCAAGGTCATGTCATAAGTACCTCGTATTATGACATCGATCAGTCTATTTTTCCTGCTCTCTCTCTCTCTCTCTCTCTCTCTCTCTCTCTCTCTCTCTCTCTCTCTCTCTCTCTCTCTCTGTTTCTATCTGTCTATGTACATTGGTCTCCTGGCCTCTCTGTCTTTTTCTTTTGGTCTATTGTTCTCTCGGTCTCTCTGCCTAGTAATAATTTTAGGATATTTCCCAGTTGCATTGTATAAAATTACTTAAAAGTATATAGCTAATAGGTATCACTATGTGTACGTGCTTGCATCGCTGCCCGTCCCGTTATCAAAGAAAAGAAACTTTTGGTGCAGTTCCTGGTTCGAATGCTGACGGAATGTTATTTTTATTTTTTTATTCGTTTTATCAAATTTTATCTTTAAATCTTTTTGATAATGTTTCTGCTTATATTTTTCATCAGCCGCTATTATTTCATTTTATTTTGTGTATTGATTATTTCCTATAATGCTTAAGGTGATAATTTAGTTCAGCAAGATCATCACCACTAGGTGGTGTCTTTGGCTGGCCCTTAGGGCATGGATATCATAACAAAAGATTGCACATAACTAGTTGTAACCCGTCACGAATCTCGACCTAGTCGATTTCCTATTTTGGTACGACAACGGGAACAAAGGACCGAGGGCTAAATGGCCCCTTTGGGCCCTCCGTGTTAAATTGGTCCCAAACAACACGGGTTTCTGCTTCGACCATAAGCAGATTACTTCGAGATAGGCCATTTTGACCGATATTTTCATCTCATTTTTTGGCTGAATGTGACTAACGATACGTTTTTCGAAGCCATTGTTTTAGAATATGACAGATATGCATCCCCTCTAGGTGCAAGGTCATGTCATATGTACCTCGTATTATGACAGGACCTAAAAATCAGCATTAACTACGTAAACCACGTGCTGTTAGTAATCTTGAGGCATATGGGAATTATTTAGAATATGACAGATATGCATCCCCTCTAGGTGCAAGGTCATGTCATAAGTACCTCGTATTATGACATCGATCAGTCTATTTTTCCTGCTCTCTCTCTCTCTCTCTCTCTCTCTCTCTCTCTCTCTCTCTCTCTCTCTCTCTCTCTCTCTCTGTTTCTATCTGTCTATGTACATTGGTCTCCTGGCCTCTCTGTCTTTTTCTTTTGGTCTATTGTTCTCTCGGTCTCTCTGCCTAGTAATAATTTTAGGATATTTCCCAGTTGCATTGTATAAAATTACTTAAAAGTATATAGCTAATAGGTATCACTATGTGTACGTGCTTGCATCGCTGCCCGTCCCGTTATCAAAGAAAAGAAACTTTTGGTGCAGTTCCTGGTTCGAATGCTGACGGAATGTTATTTTTATTTTTTTATTCGTTTTATCAAATTTTATCTTTAAATCTTTTTGATAATGTTTCTGCTTATATTTTTCATCAGCCGCTATTATTTCATTTTATTTTGTGTATTGATTATTTCCTATAATGCTTAAGGTGATAATTTAGTTCAGCAAGATCATCACCACTAGGTGGTGTCTGTGGCTGGCCCTTAGGGCATGGATATCATAACAAAAGATTGCACATAACTAGTTGTAACCCGTCACGAATCTCGACCTAGTCGATTTCCTATTTTGGTACGACAACGGGAACAAAGGACCGAGGGCTAAATGGCCCCTTTGGGCCCTCCGTGTTAAATTGGTCCCAAACAACACGGGTTTCTGCTTCGACCATAAGCAGATTACTTCGAGATAGGCCATTTTGACCGATATTTTCATCTCATTTTTGGGCTGAATGTGACTAACGATACGTTTTTCGAAGCTATTGTTTTAGAATATGACAGATATGCATCCCCTCTAGGTGCAAGGTCATGTCATATGTACCTCGTATTATGACAGGACCTAAAAATCAGCATTAACTACGTAAACCACGTGCTGTTAGTAATTTTGAGGCATATGGGAATTATTTAGAATATGACAGATATGCATCCCCTCTAGGTGCAAGGTCATGTCATAAATTCCTCGTATTATGACATCGATCAGTCTATTTTTCCTGCTCTCTCTCTCTCTCTCTCTCTCTCTCTCTCTCTCTCTCTCTCTCTCTCTGTTTCTATCTGTCTATGTACATTGGTCTCCTGGCCTCTGTCTTTTTCTTTTGGTCTATTGTTCTCTCGGTCTCTCTGCCTAGTAATAATTTTAGGATATTTCCCAGTTGCATTGTATAAAATTACTTAAAAGTATATAGCTAATAGGTATCACTATGTGTACGTGCTTGCATCGCTGCCCGTGCCGTTATCAAAGAAAAGAAACTTTTGGTGCAGTTCCTGGTTCGAATGCTGACGGAATGTTATTTTTATTTTTTTATTCGTTTTATCAAATTTTATCTTTAAATCTTTTTGATAATGTTTCTGCTTATATTTTTCATCAGCCGCTATTATTTCATTTTATTTTGTGTATTGATTATTTCCTATAATGCTTAAGGTGATAATTTAGTTCAGCAAGATCATCACCACTAGGTGGTGTCTGTGGCTGGCCCTTAGGGCATGGATATCATAACAAAAGATTGCACATAACTAGTTGTAACCCGTCACGAATCTCGACCTAGTCGATTTCCTATTTTGGTACGACAACGGGAACAAAGGACCGAGGGCTAAATGGCCCCTTTGGGCCCTCCGTGTTAAATTGGTCCCAAACAACACGGGTTTCTGCTTCGACCATAAGCAGATTACTTCGAGATAGGCCATTTTGACCGATATTTTCATCTCATTTTTGGGCTGAATGTGACTAACGATACGTTTTTCGAAGCTATTGTTTTAGAATATGACAGATATGCATCCCCTCTAGGTGCAAGGTCATGTCATATGTACCTCGTATTATGACAGGACCTAAAAATCAGCATTAACTACGTAAACCACGTGCTGTTAGTAATATTGAGGCATATGGGAATTATTTAGAATATGACAGATATGCATCCCCTCTAGGTGCAAGGTCATGTCATAAATTCCTCGTATTATGACATCGATCAGTCTATTTTTCCTGCTCTCTCTCTCTCTCTCTCTCTCTCTCTCTCTCTCTCTCTCTCTCTCTCTCTCTGTTTCTATCTGTCTATGTACATTGGTCTCCTGGCCTCTCTGTCTTTTTCTTTTGGTCTATTGTTCTCTCGGTCTCTCTGCCTAGTAATAATTTTAGGATATTTCCCAGTTGCATTGTATAAAATTACTTAAAAGTATATAGCTAATAGGTATCACTTTGTGTACGTGCTTGCATCGCTGCCCGTCCCGTTTCCAAAGAAAAGAAACTTTTGGTGCAGTTCCTGGTTCGAATGCTGACGGAATGTTATTTTTATTTTTTTATTCTTTTTATCAAATTTTATCTTTAAATCTTTTTGATAATGTTTCTGCTTATATTTTTCATCAGCCGCTAATTTTTCATTCTATTTTGTGTATTGATTATTTCCTATAATGCTTGAGGTGATAATTTAGTTCAGCAAGATCATCACCACTAGGTGGTGTCTTTGGCTGGCCCTTAGGGCATGGATATCATAACAAAAGATTGCACATAAGTAGTTGTCACCCGTCACGAATCTCGACCTAGCCGATTTCCTATTTTGGTACGACAACGGGAACAAAGGACCGAGGGCTAAATGGCCCCTTTGGGCCCTCCGTGTTAAATTGGTCCCAAACAACACGGGTTTCTGCTTCGACCATAAGCAGATTACTTCGAGATAGGCCATTTTGACCGATATTTTCATCTCATTTTTGGGCTGAATGTGACTAACGATACGTTTTTCGAAGCCATTGTTTTAGAATATGACAGATATGCATCCCCTCTAGGTGCAAGGTCATGACATATGTACCTCGTATTATGACAGGACCTAAAAATCAGCATTAACTACGTAAACCACGTGCTGTTAGTAATCTTGAGGCATATGGGAATTATTTAGAATATGACAGATATGCATCCCCTCTAGGTGCAAGGTCATGTCATAAGTACCTCGTATTATGACATCGATCAGTCTATTTTTCCTGCTCTCTCTCTCTCTCTCTCTCTCTCTCTCTCTCTCTCTCTCTCTCTCTCTCTCTCTGTTTCTATCTGTCTATGTACATTGGTCTCCTGGCCTCTCTGTCTTTTTCTTTTGGTCTATTGTTCTCTCGGTCTCTCTGCCTAGTAATAATTTTAGGATATTTCCCAGTTGCATTGTATAAAATTACTTAAAAGTATATAGCTAATAGGTATCAATATGTGTACGTGCTTGCATCGCTGCCCGTCCCGTTTCCAAAGAAAAGAAACTTTTGGTGCAGTTCCTGGTTCGAATGCTGACGGAATGTTTTTTGAATTTTTTTATTCTTTTTATCAAATTTTATCTTTAAATCTTTTTGATAATGTTTTTGCTTATATTTTTCATCAGCCGCTATTATTTCATTCTATTTTGTGTATTGATTATTTCCTATAATGCTTAAGGTGATAATTTAGTTCAGCTAGATCATCACCACTAGGTGGTGTCTTTGGCTGGCCCTTAGGGCATGGATATCATAACAAAAGATTGCACATAAGTAGTTGTCACCCGTCACGAATCTCGACCTAGCCGATTTCCTATTTTGGTACGACAACGGGAACAAAGGACCGAGGGCTAAATGGCCCCTTTGGGCCCTCCGTGTTAAATTGGTCCCAAACAACACGGGTTTCTGCTCGACCATAAGCAGATTACTTCGAGATAGGCCATTTTGACCGATATTTTCATCTCATTTTTGGGCTGAATGTGACTAACGATACGTTTTTCGAAGCCATTGTTTTAGAATATGACAGATATGCATCCCCTCTAGGTGCAAGGTCATGTGATATGTACCTCGTATTATGACAGGACCTAAAAATCAACATTAAGTACGTAAACCACGTGCTGTTAGTAATCTTGAGGCATATGGGAATTATTTAGAATATGACAGATATGCATCCCCTCTAGGTGCAAGGTCATGTCATAAGTACCTCGTATTATGACATCGATCAGTCTATTTTTCCTGCTCTCTCTCTCTCTCTCTCTCTCTCTCTCTCTCTCTCTGTCTATGTACATTGGTCTCCTGGCCTCTCTGTCTTTTTCTTTTGGTCTATTGTTCTCTCGGTCTCTCTGCCTAGTAATAATTTTAGGATATTTCCCAGTTGCATTGTATAAAATTACTTAAAAGTAAATAGCTAATAGGTATCACTATGTGTACGTGCTTGCATCGCTGCCCGTCCCGTTTCCAAAGAAAAGAAACTTTTGGTGCAGTTCCTGGTTCGAATGCTGGCGGAATGTTATTTTTATTTTTTTATTCTTTTTATCAAATTTTATCTTTAAATCTTTTTGATAATGTTTCTGCTTATATTTTTCATCAGCCGCTATTATTTCATTTTATTTTGTGTATTGATTATTTCCTATAATGCTTAAGGTGATAATTTAGTTCAGCAAGATCATCACCACTAGGTGGTGTCTTTGGCTGGCCCTTAGGGCATGGATATCATAACAAAAGATTGCACATAAGTAGTTGTATCCCGTCACGAATCTCGACCTAGCCGATTTCCTATTTTGGTACGACAACGGGAACAAAGGACCGAGGGCTAAATGGCCCCTTTGTGCCCTCCGTGTTAAATTGGTCCCAAACAACACGGGTTTCTGCTTCGACCATAAGCAGATTACTTCGAGATAGGCCATTTTGACCGATATTTTCATCTCATTTTTGGGCTGAATGTGACTAACGATACGTTTCCGAAGCCATTGTTTTAGAATATGACAGATATGCATCCCCTCTAGGTGCAAGGTCATGTCATATGTACCTCGTATTATGACAGGACCTAAAAATCAGCATTAACTACGTAAACCACGTGCTGTTAGTAATCTTGAGGCATATGGGAATTATTTAGAATATGACAGATATGCATCCCCTCTAGGTGCAAGGTCATGTCATAAGTACCTCGTATTATGACATGGATCAGTCTATTTTTCCTGCTCTCTCTCTCTCTCTCTCTCTCTCTCTCTCTCTCTCTCTCTCTCTCTCTCTCACTCTCTCTCTCTCTCTCTGTTTCTATCTGTCTATGTACATTGGTCTCTTGGCCTCTCTGTCTTTTTCTTTTGGTCTATTGTTCTCTCGGTCTCTCTGCCTAGTAATAATTTTAGGATATTTCCCAGTTGCATTGTATAAAATTACTTAAAAGTATATAGCTAATAGGTATCACTATGTGTACGTGCTTGCATCGCTGCCCGTCCCGTTTCCAAAGAATAGAAACTTTTGGTGCAGTTCCTGGTTCGAATGCTGACGGAATGTTATTTTTATTTTTTTATTCTTTTTATCAAATTTTATCTTTAAATCTTTTTGATAATGTTTCTGCTTATATTTTTCATCAGCCGCTATCATTTCATTGTATTTTGTGTATTGATTATTTCCTATAATGCCATTTTGACCGATATTTTCATATCATTTTTTGGCTGAATGTGACTAACGATACGTTTTTCGAAGCTATTGTTTTAGAATATGACAGATATGCATCCCCTCTAGGTGCAAGGTCATGTCATATGTACCTCGTATTATGACAGGACCTAAAAATCAGCATTAACTACGTAAACCACGTGCTGTTAGTAATCTTGAGGCATATGGGAATTATTTAGAATATGACAGATATGCATCCCCTCTAGGTGCAAGGTCATGTCATAAATTCCTCGTATTATGACATCGATCAGTCTATTTTTCCTGCTCTCTCTCTCTCTCTCTCTCTCTCTCTCTCTCTCTCTCTCTCTCTCTCTCTCTGTTTCTATCTGTCTATGTACATTGGTCTCCTGGCCTCTCTGTCTTTTTCTTTTGGTCTATTGTTCTCTCGGTCTCTCTGCCTAGTAATAATTTTAGGATATTTCCCAGTTGCATTGTATACAATTACTTAAAAGTATATAGCTAATAGTTATCACTATGTGTACGTGCTTGCATCGCTGCCCGTCCCGTTTCCAAAGAAAAGAAACTTTTGGTGCAGTTCCTGGTTCGAATGCTGACGGAATGTTATTTTTATTTTTTTATTCTTTTTATCAAATTTTATCTTTAAATCTTTTTGATAATGTTTCTGCTTATATTTTTCATCAGCCGCTATCATTTCATTCTATTTTGTGTATTGATTATTTCCTATAATGCCATTTTGACCGATATTTTCATCTCATTTTTTGGCTGAATGTGACTAACGATACGTTTTTCGAAGCTATTGTTTTAGAATATGACAGATATGCATCCCCTCTTGGTGCAAGGTCATGTCATATGTACCTCGTATTATGACAGGACCTAAAAATCAGCATTAACTACGTAAACCACGTGCTGTTAGTAATCTTGAGGCATATGGGAATTATTTAGAATATGACAGATATGCATCCCCTCTAGGTGCAAGGTCATGTCATAAATTCCTCGTATTATGACATCGATCAGTCTATTTTTCCTGCTCTCTCTCTCTCTCTCTCTCTCTCTCTCTCTCTCTCTCTCTCTCTCTCTCTCTCTCTCTCTCTCTCTGTTTCTATCTGTCTATGTACATTGGTCTCCTGGCCTCTCTGTCTTTTTCTTTTGGTCTATTGTTCTCTCGGTCTCTCTGCCTAGTAATAATTTTAGGATATTTCCCAGTTGCATTGTATAAAATTACTTAAAAGTATATAGCTAATAGGTATCACTATGTGTACGTGCTTGCATCGCTGTCCGTCCCGTTTCCAAAGAAAAGAAACATTTGGTGCAGTTCCTGGTTCGAATGCTGACGGAATGTTATTTTTATTTTTTTATTCTTTTTATCAAATTTTATCTTTAAATCTTTTTGATAATGTTTCTGCTTATATTTTTCATCAGCCGCTAATTTTTCATTCTATTTTGTGTATTGATTATTTCCTATAATGCTTGAGGTGATAATTTAGTTCAGCAAGATCATCACCACTAGGTGGTGTCTTTGGCTGGCCCTTAGGGCATGGATATCATAACAAACGATTGCACATAAGTAGTTGTCACCCGTCACGAATCTCGACCTAGCCGATTTCCTATTTTGGTACGACAACGGGAACAAAGGACCGAGGGCTAAATGGCCCCTTTGG
>CAWWDR010000822.1:0-15000 GCA_963942565.1 Maea johnstoni | reverse complement strand
CATGATCAAGCTGTGGGGAAAGAGAAGCATAGGAAACCACAGTAATATAGCCCTAAACAGGTGGATATCACAGGCGAAGAAATCTTCACCCGTACTCATAGCACTGTCTGCTGTGTTCATCATAAGTGTATGTCCCACAGCAATGATGCACGCCCTCAGAGCCACAAGGCATCATCTTGCATTTGTCAATATTGATGCCATCGCTTGTCACAATGTCACTCTGTGGGCCATAGTAGACATGATACGCCTTGGTAATCATACCCTCAATTTCTATCTCTACTGTTTGGCAGGAAGCAACTTCAGAAAGGAACTCGCCATACTGTTTGGCATACATGAGAGAATGAGCATGAGCACCATTCAAAATTCCATGCAGCAGGTATAGGAACAGGAAATTTCTGACTGAATTGCATTTATTTGAATGCCTTTAAATGAAAATGATGAACGGTTTACTTAATTCTCTATAAATAAATATAGATGTGTTCAGTATTCAAACCAACACATGTATACGATGGACCAAGTGTGAAAGAGAAAATATCTAAAAAAATAATTTTCACCACTGTATTTTGGGGGGGGGGGGAAAACATATTTAAACATATTTTCACCACCGTGTTTTGGTGGGAGAAAATATATTTTAATTTATTTTCACCACCATATTTTGGGGGGAGAAAATGTAATTAAATATATTTTTTCCCGACCACTTTAGAAAAGGAAGGAAAATATATTTCAATCAATGACCAGTTGCCTGCCTCATTTTCCTATTGTTATGGGGAGTTCTCATTATATCGATCAAATAGCAAAATGTCGCTAGCTCCTGAGGAAGGTGAAACAAGTAAGAAACCAAAAGTTATGACAATTATCCTTTACAAAATGTATACACTAAATCACTGTTGTGTCCTAACATAGCAAGGTATACGATGTATTAGTAAATAAAATTAGATATGCATCTTGTTTTTGAAACGGCGCTCATACGTATATGCACGTGGGTATGGGTATCGTAGACCTTCATTTAAATTTAGCTATTAACCCTTCCAATGCAGAGTTTTCTTTTGTCCAAAGCACAAGCATGCAAAGATTTACGATCTAAACCCTGTCATGTTGGTATTCTTTAGATAGCTAATGCTGCGTACTCTCAGATGAGTACTCATGTGCCAGGGTTTCAGTCATTTTACATGTTTTATTGCATCATTTTGAAATGGCCAAACTAGCAACCAGCAGCATCAGGTTTAAGTGTAAGGTATATGTGTCGCATTCTTGGGCAAGTACGCAGCATCTTTGCATGCTTGTGCTTTGGACAAAAGAAAACTCAGCATGGGAAGGGTGAAAAGCTAAATAAATGAAGGTCTATGATACCCATACCCACGTGCGTATACGTATGAGCGCCGTTTCAAAAACAAGATGCATGTCTAATTTCATTTACTAATAAATCGTAAAATCGGTGAAAATAAATTTAAATATATTTTCTCCCCCAAAAATATGGTGGTGAAAATATATTCAAATATATTTTCTCCCCCAAAAATACGGTGGAGAAAATATATTTAAATATATTTTCTCCCCCAAAAATATGGTGGTGAAAATATATTTAAATATATTTTCTCCAAACAAAATACGTTGTGAAAATATATTTAAATATATTTTCTCCCAACAAAATACGGTGGTGAAAATACATTTAAATATATTTTCTCCCAACAAAATGCGGTGGTGAAAATATAATTAAATATATTTTCTCCCCCAAAATGCGGTGGTGAAAGAAATATTTAAATTAGAGCTGCACTCACCACTCACAAACTCGAGTGGCTTGAGCATTAGGGCTGGCGAGCCGAGCTCGAACTAAAGCGTCAACTCGCGAACTCGTCTATGTTTGGAATACAAACGTTACACAGAACATCTGACACAAACTTTCTTTTTACTGCTTATCGCTGCCATGTTTTGTTTACAATCCCCAATGTATACAGGCAGTGTTGAGTGTTATACTGACCTTTGTACCGCTCTATAGAAAGCAATATGTAAATATAGATATGTAATCGGCTATGCAGGCATATTTTGAAATGAAATAACCGTGTAAATGTTAGCAATTCTACATCAGTAAGTATTTATTTCTTAATTGCAGGGTTAAATAATATTTATTCAAAAAAACGCACGTCCACGAGCTCATGAGCTCATGAGTCAAAATGGTGGTGAGCTCAGGAGTGGATCTCCCTCTGTGAGTGCAGCTCTAATTTAAATATTTTCTCTTTCACACTTGGTCCATCGCAAAATACGGTGGTGAAAATATATTTAAATATACTTTCTCCCCCAAAATACGGTGGTGAAATAATTTTCAAATATTTTCTCTTTCACACTTGGTCCATCGTACATGTAGTATCAAATAACAGTTTATTTCCTGTACATGCATAGAAATTATTACAAAGAGTTGTCATAATATCACAGATTCGCAGATATATAGAATGATACAATCCAGAGTACATAGTATAGGGTAATTATTGATGATGTTAATTAGTATCATCATGATGTCGATTATTTTCATTGTTATAATAATGGAAGAAGTACAATAAGTATTGTGATCGTAATTAGTAGTTGAGTGTTAATAGTAGTGTTTCAATTTAACTTTTTAATAGTAGTAGCAGTGGTAATAGTTGTTATTATTAATATTATAATTATCATTATTATCTGATGGTGATAAACACAGTTGTCGTCATAGAAGTAGCAGTAGTAGTAGTAGTAGTAGTAGTAGTAGTAGTAGTAGTATGCCCAAATGGCAGTTGAATGTGTAAACTCTTTTATTATGGGGGACAGTTGTCCAATTGAGTTATTTCAATATCTTGATGTGTTCTGGAACATTCTAAAGATTTGGTGCTGAAAGGGTTAAGTTGTTGGTATATTCTGGGAAACTTGAATTGGGTGTGTCATGTTTCCTTGGTTGGAGAATTGTGATGGAATGTTCCTGAACATTTTGGCAATGTTCTAGAATTTGGAGTTGCCTATGAAAGGGGATGATTTGGGGCCAGGCCTCAGACTTGGAGAAATTACTTCAGAGTGAGGGTCTCAGTGGAGGACATTTGTCTGGCAGGGGTGCGTTCAGTCTTTTGTTACTTATGGACTTTTGGAGATTACTTAGTCAACAACAGCCGTTAATTGAATGTGCTATGCAAGGAACTTTCACTGGCAGGTGGATGGACTGAACATAATTCTGAGTGTGATCACCTTTGACTAGAATTATAGTGAAGGCTGGCTGACTAGGATAGGGCTTGACCAGTGTATCCTTTAGTTCGTATTGGTGTATTATTCTAGTGTTATTAAATTGTTTTATTGTATCAATCTGATGGTTTCTTGTTACTTTTGGCTCGTAACAATTTATTGTTACTTTTGGCACGTAACGGTAGTAATAGTTGTAGTAATAGTGGAATAGGCATTATTTATCATGATTATTGTAATGATTATTATCATTAATATTATTATTATTAATATTGTAATTGTCATATATTTTATTACTATTATTGATGCTACTACGAGGATGATGATGGTGATGATTATCAGAGTAGTAGTAGTAGCAGTGGTAGTAGTAGTGTACTGTTCAAGAACTTATTCTAGGGACATTGTCAAACATTACTTCTTTGGGTGTTTATTTGGAGTTCTTCAAGCTCACATACTTAGATTCAAAAATCTCTACCAACTACAACCTTATTTCACTAAACTGGTTTAAACTATGTTAAAGGCTTAAGCTCATCTACTAAATTAGAATTATATTTAGGTCACTTGATTGCACCCTGAAACAATGTGATAAGATAGCATTCCACTTAACAAAAGAGGTTATTTTATTCATTTTGAAATAACAGTTAGCTCACTCCATTGCATTCTTAAATAAGCCTAAGGAATAGGTTACAATACACTTATCTAAAAAGGTAAAGTTAGTTAAAGTAAAATCTAGTAGTTAATCCTTCATTAAGTCCAGTATGTATGTATTATCAATATTATCAATATTATTGCTATTATTATTATTATTATTATTATTATTATTATTATTATTATTATTATTATTATTATTATTATTATTATTATTATTATTTTTAGCAGTAGTAGTATGGTCATCATCATCATTATTATTATAATAATTATTATTATAGTGATGACGATGATGATAAGGATCACAGTAGTAGTAGAAGTAGCAGTAGTAGTAGAAGCAGCAGTGGCAGGGAATCATGTCTAACAAACAGATGCTTACAAAGCTTTATCTTATCTTTGATTATCTGGTGGAGTCAACGAAAAAAAAATTAAATTCTTTTATTTTCATTTCTTCAAATACACACAAATATTCAACTTTTGTTGATATGATTCATACATCATTAAGTGGCTCACATTTACTGGATGAGCCGAAATCTTATTTTTTCACATTTGCAATGTGATGAAATTGTGAAAGTTTTACTATATTATTGGTGTTAAAAGGTTGTTGTTAGACAATATATCGTGACATCGTAAACTGTACCTATACAGCCACTATATGTGAATATTGTAACTTGATGCAATGGCCATAGTTAACAAAAAGGAAAATAAACAAAATATTTTTTTTAAATCTTTTGCTTCGGAAAAACACTGTGGTGTCCAATCTGAACGAGTGCACAGGGACTTATTAACTACTTAGTTCAAAATGAACAATGATGTCATCGCATAGGCGTCAAATCGGACATGGCGTACCAAAAGACGAATGAGCAGGAAGCATCCAAGCCCTGGGCGGTCATTGGTTGTTACATAGATCAGCAGTGTGCAGGGAGTGCAGTTAAAAGGAATTTCACCAGCATGCCTTCTGGCATATCTTTATCTACGGTAACTTGCACCCACACTGTGCACTTGTTCGGACAAATACGGTAATTAAGCATTAATGGTGATTCCTGCACTTTCTAGGAAGTAAGTATAACTTGGAAGGTTCTAATCTGCATTGGATTCAGCACAAAGCAAAAAATGAATATTAACCATGAAGCAGAATCATTAACATAGTTAATTACTCAAGCAAATATTAGGCTTGCCCTGATGGCCGTGTAGTCTGACGCGTTTCCACTGACTGCTAGTTGTCTACATGACAGCCCAGGTTCAAATCTAAGCCAGGGCATGTGAGAAAGTTGCCGGTGACTTGGGGTTAGGTATTGGTTTTCCTCGTAACCTTTTGTTTCCTCCACTACTTGCAACTGGCTAATTGGTTGTGCAAAACTAATTGGTGACCAATCGTAAATGACTAAGTTTGCCATGTGACTTGGAAATTGATAAAAAGAGACTGGATCCCAGTCAAAACAGAATCTCCAATTTAAAAGAATACACATTTAATAAAAGATCAGACAAGAACAACTTACTCTCTTGTTTCTATCCCTCGTAGCACCACTTAAGTCTTGTAACTTCAGACACTTTTGTGTTAGCCCCCAGGAGAAGCTCTTCAACAGAGGCAAAATCAAGTGGCACAACAACCCCTAAAACACACGTAAGAAGACATTGAAAGTACAGGCAGATGTCAAATCTAATACTTCTACTTGATACAACTTCTTATCACACATGAAATAATCTATTTATGCATACATTCGTACCTTACACATTAACAAAGTATTGAAACAAAAAGATAACCATTACCGTAAATTCTCCATAATTTGGGACACTTTTTAAGAATTACGACTTCTATGGTGTCAGGGTGGCCCATGTTTTCTGAAAAATACCTTGATGTTGTATTATCAAGATTTACAGCTGTGTCCATATTTAGTGAAATGGCAAATGGCAATAGATTGAGTGTTGCCCAGACTTCCCATTAATTATTTTGCAAAATAAGTGTAGTGCCCCACATTCCTAGGGGGTCTAAATTTCCGAGAATTTATGGTTACCAATAAGATGTTCATATTAGTTAGTGACATATTTGAAAAAGTATGCTTAGAGAGTAAAATATAACTGATATGCGGTACTTTGAGTGAGACAGAGGCAGGCTTAGAACATTTTGCTATGAACTGATCATGTTACTAGAGTGAGATAGTGACAGGTTTAGAGAGTATGACTATGAACTGATCGCGTTACCTTGTCGAGATAATGACAGGTTTAGAGAGTATAACTATGAACTGATCGCATAACTATGAACTGGTCATGTTAAGGCCCAGTCACACTAGGGTCCGACTATCGCACGATTTAAAAATCGGCAGGTCGGACGTAATTTTTTCACCTATCGATCGGCTCCGTCTAAAAAGTCGGTACTGGGTTAAGATCGTATATGCCACAGTCACACTAGAGCCCGACTATCGCACGATTTTAAAATCGCCAGGTCGGACCCGATTTTTCACCTATCGTGCGATCGTCGGATCCGATTTTTAGGCCAAATACAAAATCGGATCCGACTAAAAAAAGTCGGTGCTGGTTTGCGATCCTGTTCGCAAATCAGTGCCGATTTTTGAAAAGTCGCAAGACAATGTTTTTGACTTGCGATCATCGTACAATCATCGTACGATCATCATACGACCATCGCAAGACAAATCATTGACGCATTTTTCTAGCAATAAAATCGGCTCCGATGACTCGTAATAGTATGACTGCAAACTTGTCTATTTTCAAAATCGGAACGTCCAGTTCCGATTTTAAAATTAGCAGAATCGGATCCGATTTTAAAATCGTGCGATAGTCGGACCCTAGTGTGACTGGGCCATTACCTTGAGTGAGATAGTGACAGGTTTAGAGAGTATAACTATGAACTGGTCATGTTACCTTGAGTGAGACAGTGGCAGGTTTGGAGAGTATAACCATGAACTGATGATGTTACTTTGAGTGAGACAGTGGCAGGTTTAGAGAGTATAACTATGAACTGGTCATGTTACCTTGAGTGAGACAGTGGCAGGTTTGGAGAGTATAACTATGAACTGAGTCGTCAGTGGTTGTAAATGGACTTAGAGAGACATCAGAGACATTTTGCTGTTCATCAGTTTTGTTTTACTTTCTTTAAATGTATTATGTTATCAATTTCTTCTAATTTTTGGCATTCTCCCTGGTAGTATGTCACTCTGATATTGCATTTGTTCTCTCTCTCTCTCTCACTCTCTCTCTCTCTCTCTCTCTCTCTCTCTCTCTCTCTCTCTCTCTCTCTCTCATATTTCTATATCTGCATTATTTCTACTTTTGTTCTTTTTTAATTATCCTTCCCCTTTCTCTTTGGTATTGTGAGTATTTCTGCTTTCTCTCACTGAAATTCTTTTTGTTTTTGTTTTACTTTCTATTGGTCTAGATTTTTTCTCTGTGCCTATTGTTTTTATTGATTGATTTGTTTTCTCCATATGCAAAGTCACTGATTGATTTAAATTGTGAACTATCCCTGATTGTATAAATGTTGCTTTTCATTTATTTTGGGCATTTTTATTCTTTCTGATCTATATACTCTTCTCTTTATTTAATACTTTACATTCCTTATTTTGTATTGTAACTGATTCCTAAGACTTCAAAATCATCAGTCCATCCTAATTCAAATTTCCCGTCCCACATTACACTCCTAGCTGTCCCTTATTGGTCATATATTGATAA
Source organism: Maea johnstoni (assembly GCA_963942565.1). Lineage (NCBI taxonomy): Eukaryota > Metazoa > Annelida > Polychaeta > Spionida > Magelonidae > Maea > Maea johnstoni. The sequence goes on along the minus strand of CAWWDR010000822.1, from coordinate 7,473 downwards.
CCTTTTCATAAACCTGTATACCCCTAATATCATCTTTCTCTTTGATCACATGTGAGAGAAGCTCCGCACAAAGCAAAAAGATAAATGGTGATATGGGGTCGCCTTGATGACACTAATAATTTTATTAGATATGTGAAATGCCCATTTTGTTCTACTCGTGATACTGAATTGTGCCTTAATGATCCAAACCATTTAATTCTCACCAAAGTTTAAAAGTTTTAGACATTGATCCACGTAATTCCATTTAATTGTATCTAAGGCCTTGCAATAATCTACTATAACCAGTAGTCCTGACACATTTTCATGTGTGCAATACGTTAAAGTCTCATACAAAGGCCTTATGTTTTCTCCTATGAAGGCGGGCCTGCTCTGACGGCCGTGTGGTCTAAGGCGCCTCTTATTTGACAAAGTAATTTGTAATGGTAATGGGAGTCATTTATTGTTAATTGAATATCTTTGTTGTCTATAAGATCTATAAATTCTAGATTATAAACAGGCAATGCATATGTCTGTTTTGTTAACAGAAGTTCTTTTTTTATTAATTTTGTCAGCTCTAGATTTTGTATTAGATCATTATTAAACTTCCATCTCCGTTTTCTCTTAATGTGATTGGATATGTTGGAAGTCAATAAATGTTATTGTATTCACATTTGTAACTGGGGTTAATTTCTGATGTTGGACATAAGCTTAATAGACTTTCACTTATCAAAGAATAATCTAATCGGGCACGTTTAAAAGGATTTTTAGTACCCCATGTAAATAATTTTGAATTCGGTTTCTAAATTGTCAATATTTTGGCTGATTTTCATATTACTGTTCAAAGTTTCTACAGGTATTGTCGTTATAAAAATATATTTCTTTCAAAGAGACATTCCAGTCAACAGCGTATATCAAGTAGTCAGAATTCACTTTCTTTGTCTTTGTAAACAATTCTTTAAACCAGAGAGGGTCATCTCGATTTGGTTCGTATATGTTAATGATTGTGAGAGAGTATAACCCTGCAATATCTAAGTTTATAATTAGAAATCTTCCATTTGAATCTTTAATTGAGTTTAAAAATTTACATTGAAAAGTACTATTAAACCCTTAGTGACTATTCATTATGTGTATTTAATGTGCGCCTGAGGACTTCGGCCCCGGTCTGGCCAGGATGCCTGATACACATACTGCCAAGTTGGACAGTTTTTAAGGTTTTTATTATTGCTTGCCTGCATAAGACGTTTCTTGTGAATTAATTAATAGTATCTTGTGATATATTTTGTGCAGAACAACAATAAGAACTAAATCAGACAATGTTTTCTGCTACTTTTTTCCTTTGGAAATGTTCAAAAAATGTGAAGCTTTCTGTCTCTCCCATGATAGACTGACCCTTTACTCCATGAGCAATATTGGTACTCTCTCTCACATTTACCAAACTGCAATTTAGACAGTAAGATGTGGAGTGAGAGAAAGAGAACCAGGTGACAGAGAGCCATCTAGTGGGCACACCAAGAACTATTCATTGTAAGTTTGATCACAAAATGTTTTACAATGATACCGAGAGTGAGAAGCAAGAAAAATGTACTTATATAAGTTGTTCGGGATCATTAAAGGACAATTACACTTTCAGGCTATTATATGCTGAGAACATACTTTGATATGTGTACTTTACTGTCCCTGTTCACCTGAATACTGTTTGGCTTCCCTATCTGTGAGATTGCACTTAATAAACACCCCCAACCAGCCATCCCAGCTGAACACTATGGGAGCCATTGTATCCCACAATGCCCTGCAACAATCCATTTGACAGCCAGTTGATGATTTCACAACCGCACTGCCTGTATGCAGATCTGCAAGATCCTCCTGTCTAGTGTACACATGAGACTAGGACAATATTGTGAAAATGGTGATTTATGCTGCTTATGGATGCTATAACAGAAAGGTAAAGGGAATTCTCTTTTCTCCATTCCTTACCCAAGGATTAAACCAGAAAAGAAGGATTAAGCAGCAAGATGGCTATCTAACATTGGGACAGGATGGACAGTAAAGAACTACTCATTTGGTAATGCCAAAAAAGTTTGTCATGAACATTTTAAGGAATCTTGTTTTGAGGCTGAACTACTACTTTGATTTAGGATCCATAAACGCCCGAAACCTGATACAGTACCTGCAATATTTCATTTTAATCCCACACAGAGCCATGTTCAACAAGAGAGAAAAGAAAGGGCCCAGAAGCGCACAAAAAAGAAAGCAAGATCTGTTACATCAAGTTGTTGGAAGATAATTTATCTTTAGAGGGTACAATAAAATGGTTAAAAAAGGGAGAGAGATAAAAGTACATTTTACATTTGTTATGGATAAGTTTGCTTCTGCCAGACCCCTTAATTTGTTGATTATTTATATACCCTCAACACCAAGGTCATATAACTCTTCATTGTGGTTGTTTGTATGACAGCTGGAAAAGGATGGTGTCAAATGACTTCTCTTAAGAATTCCAAAATCCGAAAACTGGACTTGCAAACCTATCAGGGAAAGTGTTCCTTAGATTGACAGTACTACCCAGGTCAATTGCATTTCTGACTGATCGATTACTAGTTCCTCAGATTCACTTCCTGCAATGGTAATAGCAATCAACCAACTTGTGTTGAGATGACTATTTCCTGAGCACCTGAAGTCCCCAGGGTATTGTCTGGGAAGTGCTTCCAATTGTTGGTATCCACCCGACTTACCATTTCCTGCCTTTTAACAACAACAATGTGAATCAGTTCAAACAAACAATACTTTACAATCAGTGCACTATCTGAATGTGGTTTAGCTAGGGCGATGGGAAGGGCAAGTATTTTACTCTTACATCTTAAACTTACGGAATGTAGTGTGTCCATATAAACTCAATAAATATGTCATTTGATCACTGTCAAGTTCCTACTACTAGAAGAAACAGGGCACAGTGTATTTGGACGCACTACCAGCCCTATGTGACAGCAGCCAGCTGCTGTCAAGCTCGGGCAACTATAGACTAGCTAGTGCCACTACAGTGACAGGATCTAGCTTCAAAATGGCCGCCCCCAGATACATGGCAAAACATGACTTTTAACAGCAATAAACTTCTAATATTAGAGGTGGGTAGTTGTGGGGTCTTGGCTATGAGTATAGAATATCCTAATACACTAGTAGAGGCCCATGTTTTATTCATGGTGGAATTGTCCTTTAAACAATAAATGAGAAATGGTCAAATCATGTCAGTGACTCACCTAGTTAGCTCTGGAGGGCATTATGAGTTGACATTTGACGCCCTGCGTCACAGGTCAGTATGGGGATTTAATGACTGGTTACATGGTACAAATCCCGATTGCTGATTGGATAATCCAGGGCAAGCAAAAATAATGATTACTATAGCAACTCCCCTGCCATTGGTGGATTGACCAGCTAGATGATACTCTACATACCATTCCTTTTTAAGCTAATTGATGTCAGCATCAATCAAATGGGATTCCTGAATGAGTAAGATATCCACATTGAGTTCTTTGAATTTATTCCGGAGAACTATTCTTTTCAGGTGCTGTCGCAATCCTCATACGTTTGCAGAGCATACAGCTATCTGTTTGGGAGTGCCTTGTCAAATATTGTCTTATAAATACATATCCTGATGCGTGGCAGCCAGGAAACAATGTTACCATATTACATAAAGAGACAATTGGAGATATCTGTGACAATTCCAATTTTCTAATATTAACATATTCATTATTGTCTCATAATGTATCTCAGCTGTTTTAACCTATTTTAAGAAAACACCCACTAGAAACATACAAATAACCTACAACACTAACTCCCTTTCTGCATAATACAGTGTCAGAGATACAGAGGTGCCCTTTTAAAATTTGCATTAATGTTGTCATATCAATACTTTTTCACTGTCTGTTTTGTCGCAGCAAGATTTGTATCACAGGAAAACAATGATCAAACAATATAGTGATATCACAAAATCGTAGGCTAAAATAGTCCACTACTAATGGTCTTGTTCCTGATTGATATCACAAAGACAGTCAAATAAAGTTAAGTCATAAATAGGCCATCTCTGATATAACTTAACTTGGATTTTATCAAAAGAATATGTATTCTGACAAGATAGTATGGATTATTAACAAGATCAGTAGAATCCAAAAGAAATACAATTGGTTTGCCTTCTTCAAGAAGGTGATACCTAACAAAAAGGCAATGGCATATGTCTTTATTAGATGAAGATAATTTTCACATACTCTCCTATGAATAAAATCTAGATAGATACTGACATGTATCCCAGTAGATAAAACCCAGATTACACCTCTTTCTTATTATTATAGGTTTGTAGTTTCATCATTATGCTTGAACAAGGAACAAAAATATAATCAACTTATAAACCAAGTATCAAGCACTTTAGTGTCATCAGTATGATAGGATACGATTCTAAGCAGCAGATTATTTTTACTGTTTCAATATATTAAACACCAGATTACATTCAGGCTATAAATATAGACCAGGATTACATTTTCTAGCTTAACTGTGCAATGTGTCATTCAGCATTTTAGTCCTCATTTATAGGTAGCTCACTGCTCAGCATCAAGACTAGAACAAATCAAAGACAGTATTCCTCTCAATAACCGCACTTTCATGATTTATACATTTGAGAAAATAATTCAGAACACGTTCACTTGATTTCCCAAGAGCCCAAACCAATCAGAATGTTATATAAACTTTTTAAAAAAACTCAGAAAAAATTACACATTCTTTCAATCTATCTGAATTGTCGGAAGGGAGACACATCAATACTATGTGTTTAATACCAGTACAGATACTAAGTCCAATGTGAGTCCATAACAGGCACGTGTCCAGCCATAAACACAAAGATGTTTTAATTACATTGCCATAAGATTATGTTAATCTCAGGCAGCTTATAATTGAATACATGACCCGTGGCAGGCCATTGTTATTACTTTTACATATAAAGATTTGAAATGAACATAGTGATTATAGGTTTCTGAACATCAGGAGAAATAACTGAATCATAAGGCTAACTGAATTTATTGGAAACTACTCAAATATCTTGGAAAGGATTTTTACTGTTTATTGCAGGGGAAAGGGTTGAACTTGTTCCTCAAGCTCCATGATAAAACCATCATTTTGTCCAGCTTTGTTATCCTTTATGCTCTCCTTTAGCTCTTTTAGTTTGATTGGACGATGAAGGTTTTCATAGATGGCAACTGGTAATGAGTCGAGCGGTACAGGTTCCTCCCCAGAGAGTTCATCTGCAAGCGAAGTTTGTATGGTAAAGACATATAAAGATTTCTACCCTGGTGCCACTCGGGTAATGGTTACAGTCTCACGTCTCTTAAGTCACAAATATGTGTACCTAATTATCTCAACCGCGCAGCCAGGAATGCCCATGCAACTCCTTTATCGGTTGCTAGCAGGCGACTGGTCAACTGGTGCAAGAATAAATACTGTTAATCACTTGGCGTGAACATTATATAGCGTAATTACGGTACTGCCCTGGATAGCGTGATCTAAGTATAGCGGTGAACGGGAACAGCAGCAGCAAGTTCAATTAAGAATTTAATAAAGATTGGGATTTTACAATAGCGCATATGGGCAGAGCGCTATTATCGCTATCTTATTGTTCCCGCTATACTTAAGTGATTTACAGTTCTTTAAGTGTGGCATTTATGTGAGTGTCCAAATTATCTTAACCTGAGGCTGAATTTCGTATTTCTTTTATGGCTCCTTTTTTACAAATTGAGGCATTCCATTGGCCCTAATTGTAATGAATTGATCGGATTACAATCTTTTGTAGTTATAGAGGTAGTGATTTATTATGATATATTTGGATTTGGAATTTTGTTTATTGCCACTATTCTGCCATATTCAGCTAAGTCGTGACCGCTTAGCCCGAAATGACCAGTAACTTTATCACATGCCCCAAGCAAGATTCCAACCAGGCAGTGCTAAGAGACATCCTCTGGTCAGAGGAAACACCAGAGAACACTCGCCTATCAGCGCAGCCACCCCCCCCCCCTCAGGATAAAAGAGTAGTCTGACAGAAATATACTACGAGAGAAAAACTGAACAAGTGCCCAAACAGACCAATGGTGCACACTATCTTAAGTTTGTTTTGATGTTCACTGTCCTACTACTATTATTATCTGTAAGTCACTTGTTTGTGATTACTTCAGAAATTCCAATAGAAAAATAAAACGTCCTGTAGATTGTATAGTAAACGAAAGTCATATATTTTTTTTAATATTGAAAGGTACTTTAATACGAATTCCACACCTAAATTACCTTTGAATTAATTTGTAATTCTTCCCTCCATTCTCTAATTACACTATTGTAATAAACAAGAATTCCTTTATTTGACATTTGTGTATAAATATGTTTTGTTTTGAAATGTCAGAAAAAAAGGATCTTTTTGTCTGGATCTATGCTACTTTCGATGATAAATTATGAATCAAGATTTATATCATTGAATATGTGAAGGAGGGTACTTGATAATGTTCTGAATAACATTCTCTTTCAAATACTTTCCCAGCTTAAAATTTGCCTGCAAGATTTACCAAAAAAGTCAAACCTGCTACATAACATACCGGCGACTGGCCCATTCCCAACACTGATTGGAATTTCATAAGCGTTGCTGTCATCGCTGGGTTTTCTGGTTGTCTGTCGTGCCTTTGAAATATATGGTCTAAAAAAGCAATACAAAACGCATTTTCCATAATTTCCAGATGCACCGACCTTTTCAAACCAAAACAAACGTATCTTGAAATGTATACAAACGTCGACAATAAAAAGTAATTGAGCTAAAATAATAAGCTATATTCATGCGGCATGGCATTCTACAACACAACTCCAACAAGACGTCATAACAAACTTACAAGAAAGAATCACCAGGAAAGTAATTTTTACTAAATCGCCTCCTAACTATATGAGTATAACTATGTTTGAAACAAAGGTGGGATACAGACATAGAGAGACTAAATACAATAAGGCAATCAAAGTTCGATGAGTGTCTTGTTTTCGATTCTGGAAATAATGCTTTATCAATTTGTTGATAAATGGAGTATTTTCTTACATTATGCACAGCCAAATAACTAGAGCTATGGCTACGGCAAACACCACAGCAGCTATTGCGCCTAATAATCCCATGATCACTGAGGAATTCTCGTCCAAGGTATCTGAAATATTACATTATACAATACATTTAAGTTACAGAACAGGAATTGGGAATAAACATCACTATTTGATATAGAAATGAGATTTTATGGATTTAGGAACGCAATAACACAGATTAGGATTAGACTCTTCAATTTAATTTCAATAGCTTAAGTCCTAAAACATAAGATAGAAACAGGATCGAGAAAGAAATGAAATAGCCTGCTCCTGCTACATGTAAGTTTGTATTCCAGATTACAGCACACTTTTTTAAAGCTTAAATGGAATAAACATAGAAATTTGCATGTAAAT